>CAJDSM010000264.1:16966-34033 GCA_903981925.1 Ostrea lurida
GCTTCCACTTCATCTCAAATTACAGGTGTGATTATACACTGGGTGTACCGTATGGCATCAAGGTATTAAAACCCCATCGCACATTTGACCATTTAAAATTCCTGTCTGTAAAAAATGTGCATATGGCATTTTGCGGTGGGCATTTGTAATAACAGTTTTAACATGGAGGAAATCTGTTCTTTAGGATTGCAGGCAAAAGTGGGAAGTGGGGGGGGGGGGGTAAATATCTAAGACACTGATATATGTTACACATCAAGAAACTTATAGCTTTAAAATTGTTAAAGCAGCATATATCTGTATTTTTACAGGAAATCTTCCTCATATTTCTTGTACTATTATCACGATTAAAGTTTATGTTTTCATGGTAATTACAACATTGAAATCAATTACATACACAAGATTAATGCATTTAATAATTATCGATGTTATGTTATCAACCCAACATAAAAAACAAGAGTTGCATGGGATCAACATGTGTATGTTAAGCATGAGCCAGTACTGTATTATTGTTTGGTGCGATGTAAATAACACATTGCCCTTCCCTCTTGTTAGCTCTTACAATTTATTGTTAAATAATTAACATATCATAAGTATGCATGCTGGATATCTAATCATGCTTTTTTCTTTACAGTTCAGAAAATTGCATCAAATTATAGGCTATTTACTTACATCAGAATCGCATTTGATTCTTTACTGCCTTTAAGGAGATCTCGGTGACTATGCACGTTTATCTACTCTTCCATTCATAGACTGCCACGTTGTAGCAACCTTGTCTTTTGTAGGCTTATTTCTTGCTTTGTTCTTACACTTTACGGCAATTTAAGTTTTGTGTTCTCATTTTAACCATTTATTATCATTTGGGTTCCGTTGAAGAATCATGCTTAATACAAATTCAAAACAATACAGTTTACTATTACTTTAAGTGGGTGCTACCCAGAGAAATTTCTGACGTGGATGAAAAAAGGACTATTATTAAAACAAGGGACTTTGAAAAAAAAAGTCTTTAAAATTCACTAAATTTCGTTCAAAAAATCTCAAGTTTAGGAAGAATCCATTGAAAAAATTTAAACCCCCGCTTGAATCGAACCCGCGATCGGCAGTTCGAGCAGCGTCGTTAAACTTCTGAGCTAGGTCCGGATTAGTCATTTGAATTCTGACAATGATTTCGATTATATAACCCTAGATAAGTTGATACTTCATCCCATATTTCTCGAAAGGGTCAGCCATTGTGACGATGTACGAGATTCTACTTAAACTTACCCTACAGCAAGAAAAATCTCTCAAATCTCATATTATCAGTCTGTTTCTGATCAATCACGGTCATTCATTTGCTAGATAATAGGGATTATAAAATGGACGTCCTGCGCGTCAAACCATACCATCCATTCAGATGATGACATCACGGCCAGAACAACAATAAAGTTAGGAATTTTTGCACTCTGAATTGGGCTTGTCCTCTGCATAATCACGTACAGTTTATTTACCATTGCACTAGCATTAAACAAACTACTATAGGTCTTTGAGTTTAAAAGATGTGACAGCAACAAAGGCATGAGAGATCCTATTACAGTAAAGGGGAAATATTCCGGGTTTATAGTCGCTATATTCGCGGATTATGTCAACTATCGCGAAAATAAAAACCATCGCGAAAAGGCTTGTTAATGTATTTGGGTATAATATGATTCTAGCTTACCAATATTTACTATCCGCCGAACAATTTTAAACCATTGCGAAATGCCTAAAGATAAAAAAAATCAAGAAATTCATTAGCCCCGCTAAATTAAAGCCCTTACAGTTCAAATATGACATTTCATGGACAGATGTATGTCTTCATCTTAAATAATTATAGGTATTAGTACGGTGTATCTCACAGCTACACAATTACCTGGTAAAACACCAAACAATTAATAATCAAAAAAAATAGTTTTAATTTAGAAGTGGTAATAACGACAAAATAAAGAGGCCCATGGCCCCACATCGCTCACCTGAGTGACCTTGGCCTCGCACTCCTATATCAGGAAAGCATTAAGTAAATGTTTGTCTTTTGCTTGAGAAGATTTTAATTATATATTCAAATGTAAAAACTGATCCCCTATTGGGCCCATCGTACCCCCGGGTCATGATTTGAACAAACTTAAATTTCCACTATATGCAGGAGCTTCCATATAAAATCTCAAGCTTCCTGGGCTAGTGGTTCTTGAGAAGAAAGATTTTTAAAGATTTCCCATATAATCATATGCAAAACTTGATCCCCTATTGGGCCCCATTACCCCCGGGGGGTTCATGATTTGAACAAACTTAAATCTCCCATATCAGAAACTTCCATATAAAGTCTCAGCTTTCTCTGGCCTAGTGTTCTTGAGAAGAAGATTTTAAAAAGATTTTTTCCTAATATAATCATTATGTAAAACTTTATCCCCTATGGGGCCCCATCGTTACCCCGGGGGTCATGATTTGAAACAAACTTGAATCTCCACGATATCAGGAAAGCTTCCATAGAAATCTCAGCTTTCCTGGCCTAGTGGTTCTTGAGAAGAAGATTTTTAAGTATGTTTCCTATATAAGATATGTAAAACTTATCCCAATTTGGCCCCATCTACCCCGGGGTCATGATTTGAACAAACTTGAATCTCCTCTATTATATCCCAGAAGCTTCCCATGATAAATCTCAGCCTTTCCCTGGCCCAGTGTCTTGAGAAAGAGATTTTAAGATTTTCCTATATAAGTATATGAAAACTTGATCCCCAATGGTGGCCCGCATCGTACCCCCGGGGGTCATTGATTTAACAAACTTGAATCTCCTCTAATCAGGAAGCTTCCATATAATCTCAGCTTCCCTGGCCCAGTGGTTCTTGGAAGAAATTTTAAATACACCACCCTATTTTTGCATTTTCGTGATTATCTCCCCTTTGAAGGGCCTGGTCCTCATTTTGAACAACTTGAAAGCCCCTTTACCCAAGATGATGTGTTACCAAGTTGGATTGAATTGGCCCAGCGTTCTAGAGAAGAAGTCGAAAAGGTGAAAAGTTTAACGACAGACGGACAGACAGCGACGACAGACGACAGACACGGTACGGACGGACAACGACGGACAAAAAGGCGATCAGAAAGCTCACTTTGAACCTTCGGTTCAGGTTACTAAAAATGTAATAATACACTCAAAACATCGTACGGGATTTCCCATTATAACCATATCCATACATTGATGGATCACCAATTTAATCCAAGTGTTTGATGAGCCTCAGAACCAATACATACACACAAAAATCAAAGGCCTGAATGGTCGCCTAATGACTTTCCCGTGTTTGATATTGGATGAGCGATTAACCGAGGACACAGCTGCGCTATTTTTTAAACACCATTTGATGTCTGGGAATTGATTATTACCACGACTTAAAAATTGCATTCAAACCCTAGGATTAATTATTTTCAAAAAATTGACAAAGGGTTCTGCAATGACCGAGAACCCACTGACTTGGGTTGATGATGAAATTCGGTCCTTAACCTCAACAAACTCACAAGTACAATACAACAGGTTACATCTTTTCCATTCCTGTCAGACTAATAACAGTCCCCAACACGTGAAAACCTTGCATATTTTAAAGGGCACTATCATTGTATCTAGCATTTGAGTAGCATAGGCACCCATGCCCTCTACCAGTGGTCCCCCATTTTAGTTTTTCACCGTGAGAGGCAAATAGTTGTTAATAAACAACTAACAAAAAAACCGCATGAGGCCCTCAGGGCTTATGTCATGTGCATCAAGAAACATTTTCCTTTGACGGTTGGAATCTCACATATATTAGAATTTGAACAATCAATATCTTTTAGCTCTACGTATGGGCATGAAAACTTACATTAATTAATACTGTCACGGTAACTTAACGTGTTGCTGAATATACTAATGCCCCCGATTCCACATGCCAGTGGAAGGGGATTATCATAACTAAAGTGATTAGCAGTGAAATATTGAAAGGTTCTACCCTAATATTCAAAAAGTTATGGCCAATGTTAGGGTTTTTAAAATGTAGTCAAGTTCAAGTCAGATAGGTCCAACATTTTAGTACCAGCATGAAAAGGTTTGTCATAAGGAATACACATTGAAATATGAAAGCCTATACTCTCCATTCAAAAGTTATGCCAATGTTAAAGTTTTTGAAAAGTAGGTCAATCGGTTCAAAGTCAAGGTGTCAAAAAGTTTGTACCAGTAGAGTAGGGCTTTCATAAAGAACACGCATAGAAAATATGAAAGTCCTATACTGCCATTCAAAAGTATGCTAATGTTAAGTTTTGACAGACCAAAAAACGTATATATGCCCCCGAATTGAAATTCCAGGGGCATAAAAATCATAAGATAAATCATTTCCATTGGTAACACCGTACATGTTCATTTACTTGTAAAAAACATAAATTTAGTTTTGAAAATATATTAATGTGATAAAAGTTCGGTTATCGCATTTTCATTACCGTTGACAATTTTGCCCGAGCTGTCTTTATTCCCTGAATGCAAAAATTTATGAAATTTACAGGACATAAGAATATACACATTGTAAATATAAACGCACATCATTAGCCATTCAAAAGTTATGGCCCTTGAATGATAAAAGTTTTGAAAAGTGTGATCAAAGTTCAAGCTAGTCAAGAGGTCAAAAATGTTGTACCAAGGAAAGTTCTTGTCATAAAGAAACAACTACATGTGGTAAATAATCAAGAGCCCTAGCTGAAGTACTATCATTCAAAGGTTATAACCAAGGTTAGAAGGTTATAACCAAAAGGTTAAGTTTCAGACAACAGGACGAAGACAGACAGGAAAAAAACAATATTCCCCCCCCCCCCCCTCAATCTTCGATCATGGGGAAATTACAGCTTGTGAATAACATGTGAAATTGTATTATACCTTTCATGTAAAATCCTCGAGATCTATGCCATTAGGAACAGTTACAAAACATACTGTTTCCCTCTCGAGAAATAGAAAACACGCCCTCCAAGGTGATATAATATAAATTAAGACTGCAGCGTTAGCCGAGGTCAACAATGTTTTACAAGGGTGCACTATTCCACAGGTAAACCCTCTCTTGAACATTATTTATTATCTTAGCTGAATTTCATTAATTACAATTCAACACAACTGTTTTTGATCAAAACGACCAATTACTGAGGTAAATGCGCATAGGCCTAGCTAAGCTTTTGATGCGACGTTCATAAACTAGCTGTGAATTCAAAACATATCGTCAAACATGTAAACATTGCAAAAACTTGACAGTAAGATGTGAACATCAAGAAAAAACTGCAGAATGGGAATACCTAGCCTCTCATTTGTGATTGCAAACCATAATGCTGATTAACAATGCATAACATCCATATTTAGCCGACTCCGCTATCACACTTAGAATGGTTGAAACGATGATGCGACATAAATTTTGCGCAGTCAAACATTTTTTGAATATCAACCATTGTCCAAGCAATGTGGACCGTTGTTAACGTTCTCACAACTTTTATCATTCAGCGGGTGACATGTATTTTATCAAAGGTTTGCTCAACCAATCAGAATCAAGTATTTTAACATGAAAGTATAATATTAATCAAATATTGTTTCATTCATCAATGATGAGGCCCAAATGGTGTATAATCATTCCTTTGGAGAGGCAAAATTAAAGTGAAATTTCAACAAATCTATTTTTCAGTGAAATTTCAACAAATTATGTTCTGCAAAAATGATAATTTTATCAGGATGGTAAAATTTTGGAGTTTTGCTCTGAATGCCTCAAACATAAATATCTAAAATACAAGAATTTGCTTAAAATGACCACATTTTTGTAATTGAGAACAAAAATTCGATATAGCGCACAAACGTAGAACCAAGAAGATTAAACAAAATTCCAAACCTTCCTCGGCATCAGTATTAAAACTGGACAAAAAATAAAATTGTTCAAGCCTGTGCCACTATATTGAAATTTTTTTGTATTATCACAAAAATATTGGCGAATTAAAACAAATTATAGTATTTTATGATATTCATTGATGTTTGGGGCATTAGATCTCACGCTCACGGATGGGTGTGACCTGGTCAGCAGAGAGCTTACCTTCCATGCACCTGACCGCCTTCCTTTTTGTGAGGCTCCGTTGCCCTACACTCGATTTTGTAGATATATGTTTTTGGACTATAATGATTACGTTTATTACATGAATGCTCGGGAGATTATGGAATTTATTCCCCCAAGAAAAATCTATCCCCGAGGGCAACGCCCGAGGGAATATGATTTATCTTTGGGGATTCTTCCCGAACTTTGTTGCCCTCGGGAATATGATTTTCTTGGGGGAATAAATCTCCATAATCTCCCGAACATTCATGTAATAAATGTTTATTATACTGAATCAACAAATTGCATTTAAAATCAAATGAATCAAACCTTCCATGTTTGTCTGCCGTCATTTCGGAACAATCAGGTTTGTCATTTAACTTTGAAACGATAATGAAACAATTTATATCCGAAGGGTGGAAACATGATGTTTTGTTTGCAGGTTAAACATGAACGCACGTGAACCTTCTCAGCCATCAGATTCGTGTTTACTAGTGATTTCTTATAGTGAGGTTATAATAAAACACATTGTTTACTTCGCTATATATCAAAAATTACACCCAATGCAAAACTCAAAATTAAAACAATTCAAAATATTAAAGCATTAATTGCTTTTTAAAAGACAAAAAAGTACATAACATTAAAATGACTATTAAACATACAAATTATAACTGTGTTACTCATTTGTATTCACACCATTCCAATGTACTAGCCACAATTGTTGAGAAAAATATTCAATGCTTATACCAGAGTTAGCTTTAACAATAGTTACTAATGATATGATTCTGGCTCCCAACATAATGTTGAAATCTGAGAATATTCAAAAAACGTTTCACCATCTTTTTTCAGAGATGGCTCACTGTGAAATCGGAGTGAACTAAACGTCTCCGATTTCCGATTGAAAATTTAAACGACACAGTCAATTCTGGAGGAAAACATGCGCACTTCATATTCATGGAGACTAGGGGTCCCTTGCTTCAGTGCTTCATTAATAGAAATTCTTAACCTGCTGCGTGTTGACAATAGGAAAGGGTCAACCACAGTCTGACAAGATGGAGAAATCGGCCTCACATAGGATTAATCGCTTTAGCCGTCTCCGATTTCATGTTTCTGTCTGCTGGCTCTCCTCTTCAACCATCTGCCGGCACAAGAGACCTATCACGAGCCAATGGCATCCTGTACTATCGCTGCTCTTGGAAATGGAATATTACCTTTTTCAGATCAACAGACTGGCTAATTGTTGTGATGGCTGCCGAAAATACCTGGCGTTTTTTTCTGTCATCCTGTTTCCGAGCTCGAAAATCAGTGTCACTCAAAAAGACAAAGTTGCCGTCTGCATAGTGTATGGCATCTGTATGCTTTGGACCATACCTCTGTTTTTTGAACGAAAAATTGTAGAAAAAAACATGTGTTGATGGTTCAAACTATATAACATAGAGAAACGAAAAGGCATATAATGACCAAACACGAAGAATTTATGGTCTATAGTGTTTATTTTCATTCCATGTATTGCGCTCTTGTATTTCAACACTGTCTTTGTGGAAGATTCACAAAAGCAAACAATTACGCCGAGAAATGACCCAAGGCCAGAACAGCGACTTCTCATGTACCGGCTCCTCATAAAAACACGAGGACCAAGCACCAATTCATCCTCACGATCCAAATTAACAGCTTATCTCGGCATCGTTCAAAATACCTGGCAGAAAACTTCACTGATCAAGACCAGGAATTGGATCCTTTCAAAAAAAGAAAGCGGGGGGGGTCAGATGATAGTGCCTTAAATAGTGGACGCTAATCTCTCGGCGCGTTGTCGTGTCTTTTTTAACCTTGTTTCCCCTCTGAGATATTAAGTCATATATGCCAAGGACTCACCTAATTGACAGCACTCACAAGAATAAGCATACTATTACACCAATTATACTGCATGTGACAAAGTTTATGCAAAAACACGTGAACTGCCCCGTTAATTCATGCTTATACTGTGCTGTAACAAATCATACGAAAACCTGTACAAATGTTTTGCTTTCTGCCAGCCCAGGCACATAAAGCCGAATCATTCATAGAACAATATCTTTGCATAAAACACAATGTCATGATCTGATATGAAAATCATTGTTAAGTCACAATCGTGAAATAACTCGGAATAAACTTGTTGAGATTTCTGAAAAAACTTCCGTAAAATCCATGCAGTTCAGCTCCAAACCAAGAGAAAAACAAGGGCCAGGTTGGAGGAATAGTGGGTTTCTTGTCATGTAATTTAGATTACAGCCAATTTCAAAGTGTAACAATTGTCTACAGATTACATATCTGTAAATTAATGCGTTTTATAGGATGCGTTTTTCTTCTCTGCTGCTTGCATTGTTCTAGTGCCAGTTTCATAAGTATATATTAACTATTTTGTTAAGGTACAACAGAACGAGGTCCGTGTTCAGTACAAGGTGGGAATTTCCACGTTTAGAAAACATATCAGAAACTAGCTGTGACTCCATTCAAAATCGCTATTTTGAGGGAATGTTTCTGAGGACCATTTTTTGCTGAATATTATTCCAATTAAATTCATTATATCATGCTATAATTTAGCTGCGATAACTTACAAAAAAGACCTTTGCAACAAAAGACCATAAATGTTAATAAATTACAAAAATATGTAGTTTATCATTTCCATTTTTCAAAATCCAAAACATGCATTCTTAAAATGTGCATGCAGCCTAAAATGAATTGTTGTTTAAAATATGTTTCGTTTAAGTAATACAAGTCCTCACTTGTAAAATAAACACTCAGTATTTGGGGGGGGTCGATGACAGAATACATTTATTTTTAAGAAAAACAAACGTTTACCATGCATACTATTGAAAAAATACTATTCTTAATTCAGCAAAAAATATTTATCTGACAAGCCTACAAATTACAGGGAAAAATATTATCTGACCAAGCCTACATTTACAATGGCAATATTTCACTAGATTACAGAACAGACATTGTCTGGACTCTTCTTAGATGCTTATACGTAAAAAGTTTGTTGTTCTATGCATTAAATATTATCCACCCCGCAAAAATCCTTTCTGGGTATTTGCAGGCAAGCCAGTTTCAAGTTCAATGATTACTTGCTTCCCATGACTGTCATTTCACAGTAAAATCAGTGTGTCAAAACAAAAAAAAAAAAAAAAAAAAAATTACAAAAAAGATGTTTGTGAAACACTAATGCCCCCCCCCCCCCCTCCCCCATGGCAGACTCCACATCCACACGTGAAATATAATAGGTCTGTCACTTACCATTCAAAAAGTTATGCCTTCAATGGTCAAGGCCATGTGGTCAAATATTTGGCACCCACTGAAAAGGGCTTGTCATAAGATATACCATTGTGATTATGACATATGATTGCCCTTATCACTTACCATTTAAAGTTATGGCCAAAGTTCAAATGGAGAGTCTGCAAAGTTCAAGGTCAAGTCAGGAGGTCAAAAGTTTAATTGGTGCCAGTTGAAAGTGCTTGTCCATAATTAACACACATTGTAAATGTGAAAGTGCCTAAACAGTACTTATTCAAAAGTTATGGCCAATGTTAAAGGTGTTGTAAAAGTAGGTGTCAAATTAAGCCAAGGTCAGGAGGTCAAATATTTTGGTATAAATGAAAAACTGTCATTAAGAACATACATGTGAAATATCAAAAGCCCCTAGTACTTACCATTCAAAAAAATATATCCAAGGTTAAAGTTTCACACCAAATTACAGACAGGACCAAAACATATGCCCCCCGATCTTTGATCACTGGGAGGCATAAAAAAAAAATAATGATCATTGTTGCTTACTTATCATTTCTGTACAAGTATTTATTTTAACATCCATCATAATTTCAATTGACTCCCCTAAAGAGTCCACAAACATGTATAATCTCCTCAGATGGCCAAAAGTTTCTAGCTGCAGACGATCGAATCAAACATTCGCAAAAGTCTTCATTCGCTCTCCCCGAGTCCAATCTGACACAAAGGACCAAAATGTTTTAAAAACTGGTAGCTCACTTCATCAACGACTTGATCATTTAATGAACACTACAGTACAATATGGTGATCCAACGTTTTGTAAATTAAATACTGTAGGATATCATCATAGCTCCGAGTGCAGGTAACTGAACTAATATCCCGAGTTCAAATCCAACAGTGTCTTTTATGTTATTTTCGCTCCAAAATGCCAGGTTTTTTTTGCCTTTTTGACTTATGACTTATTACATATCATAACTTCGATGATAAATCATCTCATGCTGATTTGATAACTTTTGAGTCACCTAAAAAATGAAAATATAATTTTTTAAAACAAGATGTGTTTGTGAAACATCAATTCCTCCGGATTCCACATGCCAGTGGAAGGTGCTTGTCATAAGGATTGCGCATGTAAATATTGAAAGGTCTTTTTTACCATTCAAAAGTTAAGAGTTTTTTAAAAAGTAGTCAAAGTCAAGCGTCAGTAGGTCATTCATTGTACCAGATGAAAGGCTTGTCATAGGAATATACATGTGAATATGAAGCCATATCTCTTGCCATTTAAAAGTTATTGCCATGTTAAAGTTTTTAAAAAAGTCTTAAATTTTAAGGTCAAAGATGTCATGTAAGTTGTTTCAAGATGAATGGTTTGTGATAAAGAACATACATATGAAACATTCAAAGCCCTAGTACCTAACCATTCAAGAGTTATGTCAAGTGTTAAAGTTTTTTGAAAAAGTATTGTCAAACTTCAAGGTCAGGAGTTCAAACATTTTACCAATGGAAAGGGTCTTGTCATAAGGAGACATGTCAAATATGCCTGTGAAATATTAACCCTTATGTACATACCATTCAAAATTATAGCCAAGTTCAAGTAACAGACAGAATGACAGACAGGACAAAACAAATGCCCCCCCCCCCCCCTCCTCAGCATGGGGCATTAAAAATAAATGCCATTATATTAAATCAAGATATGATAATTTTGTGTCCTCTTAATCGACAGCTGCAGTAGCTGCAAGTTATTATTACATTTTTTTAACCCTGTATTACATTCCTCGTTTTTCTTGTGTATCATTTCATGTAAGGAATCATGGAGAGATTCACAGTTGTATGGAATGACTGAATGTTATTGTTTACATAGAAAATTGGTCTGTGAAGATTCGTTTGTGCAACAGTTAATCATGGTTGTGATTGCTCATTCCATGTCAAGAATAATGTTGCTATAATAAATCAACAATGAACTGGTATTAACTGCGATGGACATTCAAAATATTTGTATGTAACAGATCGGATCTCCAGTGAATAATAAATCTTTAATTCAGTATATACTAGGATATATGTACATACCAAGGAATAACCCATGAAGCTCGTGAGCTCATCTTCAATGGGTCCTTTTTAATGCACAGATGTTGGCATAGGGGTCATTATGTGGAGGAAACTGGATACCCGTAGGAAACCCGAGCAGGCGACTGCCATACCTCCTCACATACCAACCCACTGCCGATCACAAAAATCGAACCAGATCACCAGCGTGAAAAGAGAGAGCCACGTAATACAATATGGATATTGATTATATATTTTTTGACTCCCCACTCGAGAATATTTACTCAGTATGGAGACATCACCATTCTGGTGAAAGGCTGCAAAATTTAGCCTATATATGCTTGGCACTCAGGGCCTTTGAGCTGAGAAGGGATCTTAGCTTGCCATACCTCTGTGACACGGGGCCTCGGTTTTTCCGGTCCTCACCGAATTGACTGCCCCATTCAGTCGCCTCTACGACATGCAATGGGATCTGGGGACCTATTCTAACATGGATCCCCACGGGTTACAATTTGGAAATTCCTATTTTCTGTTGTATATGTATATCATTTAGATTATTTCACGTGATTACCTAGCGCCGATTTCTCATGGGTTAAAACACCTGTAAGAATTGAAGGTATTTTTCGATTCACGTACCTGAACAACAAGTAAAGTCTAATAATTTTATTTTGTTTGTAATACAAAACTTAAATGATTAAGAAATAAATCTTATATTTTTCGGGATATGGCAGTTATCACAGATTTTAGACGGTAAAACTTTCATCAATGCGCTGTTTGGCGCATTGATGAGTTTTACCGTCTAAAAATCTCGTGATACCTGCATCACCCGAAAAATATAAGATTTTATTCTTATATGAAGAGACATATAAATAAGTGAGCAAACAACTGAAAGCGATGTTTGACCGAGATCTCTGTAGATACGAATGTTGAAACATAGTAGGGATTAACGCAAGATATCATATCTCTCCCACTATAATAATCTTACAAATAATTAAAATATTAAGTTATTGTGCTTCTGTCATAAAAATCTTAATATATGAATACTGTGTAGTTGAAAAGAAACACAGAATGAAAAAAATATTTTATACATGTTTTAACAACGTTTCCACAGGTAAACAAGATGTGTTGTAACACTGATGCCCCCAGATTCCACTGGACAGTGGAAATTAAAGGCTTGCCAAGAAGATTACGCATGGTGAAAATTTAAAAATCTGTCATTGCCATTCAAAGTTAATGCAATTGTTAAAGTTTTTGAAAAAGTAGGTTCAAACCTTCAAGCAAGGTCAGGAGGTAAAAAATTTTGGTACCAGTAGAAAGGCTTTCATAAGAAATACACATGTGTAATATGAAATCATATCACCTACCATTCAAAAATTATGCCATGCAAATGTTAAAGTTTTTGAAACGGGAGTAAGGTCAGAAGGTCAAAAGGTTTGCCATAAGGAATACAATGTGTGGTATGAAAACTCCTATCACTTACCATTCAACAAGTTATGGCCAATGTTGAAAGTTTTAAAAGTATTCAAACTTCAAGTCAAGGTAGAGTCAAAATGTTGTAACCAGTAGAAAGGGGCTGTCATAAAAACACACATATGGTAAATAAAGTATTATCACTTACCAACTAACATTGAATTGAAAATTGGTCAAAACTTCAAGGTCAAGTCAGGAGTCCAAAAATTGTGTACCAGTAAAAGGGCTTGTCATAAGGAACACAAGGTAATATGAAAGACCCATCATTTGCCATTCAAAAGTTATGGCCAAGTTAAAGTTTTTCGGACAAACAGACAAACGGAAGACGAACAGACCAAAAACTATATGCCCCAAGATCAAAGATTCCGGGGCATAGTAAATTACAATTCTTGTATTGGAAAATACTGCTAGATTACAAAAAAATTTTGAAAATTGTGGGTGAAATTAGAAAGTGATGAATTAATAAATAATAAGTGATTTCATTTTAAGCTCGATAGAAATCTTGCGAGTTTTCATTCTGTAAAAAGTATTGCTATTTGTGTTTTGTAAAAAATAAACTATGTTAAAAATATATTCCAACCCTCTTCTTTATTTCATTTATCTTGTATTGGTTGTCCTTACGATAAACAGTATCTTTAATGATTAATTTTCTCTTCACATTATCCACTCCTTATTTACTGTACACACAATTTTTAATTACATGTCAGTGTTAAAAAGAAAACATTATTTCCATGAATATCCTGAGGTCTAAAAAACTGAAGAAACACTTTTCAAAGGAGAACTACGCTTAACTGGTGAGGCGATCTGTACAGTATTATAATTGGAAGATTAGTTTTTACACTTAATATGTTAATTCTATTTCTAATTGATGCACATGGCAAGTCATAGGCATGGTTGATTATTGCAATTGCAACTAGGAATATCACTATACTTGTGTCAGAGAGGACAGCTATAGTTTATAAAGTTAATACTTTGTGAAGCAATTGACTGTGTCGAAGAGAATATACTGTTGAAATTTGTTTTGCCACCACACAGAAACAAATATACACGATGTTCAACATTTCAGTTTCAATTCATTTTACAACAAATTTTTTTTTTGTGTAGCTACAATTTTATTTGTAGACCAAGTATTGTCTGTTGATATTAAAGAACCTCCGTTTAATGGTGTATTTACATTGGTACATTGCCAGTCCAAAAAGAAGACAACCCATGCAATCAAGATTGGTTTCAAATGCCAAGGTCAAACTACTACAATATAACAAAATAATGTTTCCTGTTTGAGGCATTTGAGCACAAGTACATTTGGACACAGTGAGTGCTCTTAAGAGTTATTTAAAAGACCCTTATGATTTCAGGATACGAATCAAAAGTTAGGGGCTGTAACCATGCTCCGCCTATCAGTACTCTCAATACTTTGATTAAAACTGGCATCAGCGTTGCAGAAATGTCCAAAACAATTTACATTCAATAACGCTCAAGATATCATCTCCGTTGTTTTTTAATGAAAATTTTCAAACTTCATTTGGGAACTCAACAGCGGAGCTTAAGTTTTCCGTCAATTAATAAATGCACCAGTTTAAAACTGGTTTATGTTTCGATCATCTAACACCAACTAAGTGCATTTTTTTCAATTTATTACCACGTCCTCTTGAAAAGAGAACAAGTGGATTGTAACAAACACAGGACAGTTTGAATTTCTTTCCTCCAATTAATTTGGTATTGATAGCTCTTATAAAAAGGAGACTCATTCTACGATACGAATTAGTGAATAAGTGGAATGTCGGTTACAAAAGAATGGCAACAAAGAAAAAAGAAAAAAGCAATAACACAACTTATTGGCGTTTTTTTCTCCTCCACAAATCCTCATTAAAGTAGAAACCAACTCTTACTCCGGCCTCGTATTTCAGTACATGTATTTGGCATATTTGGTTGTAACTTTTTCAACGTTTACGTCCGGTGCTGAAACTTTTTCATACGTCTCCAATGAGGTAAGCGCTCATGTCCTGAGCAACTTGAATCCCATGGTCAGTGGGGAGTGAACAAACAAAACAACGTTGATGCTGCATCACCAAGTATCAACGCGACTGTGGGAATAGGTAATTGTTTGCAGTCGTGGAATAGTAAATAAACAGCTGTTGTGCAAATTTCTTACAATATTAGAAAAATGCCTTTTATTACTAGATGATATTGATTAAGAATGGAGCGTTTACCTAAAATTAAAAACATGAAACAAGACAAACGCCATCACAAATTAAAATTGCACACGCCTTGCTTATTTTTTATTTACAGTGTGAAAGTGTAGGGTTATCGCCTAATTCACATAATATCTGCGACGCTTGATCTTGAAAATTTATTACATACATGTTAACAGCACCTGCATCAGGCGCCAAACTTTTTTTTCTCACATAAAATGCAGCATTTTTAAGGCTATAATCTCCATGAATTTTTAAAATATGTTATGATTCTACGTTATATTAAATTCGAGAAACTTGCCTCAGTAAACAAACAGTGCCGTGCTATTGATAAATACACTATATGTATGGGATTAAATTGCACTTGTGAAGAAAAGCAATTAGCCGTAGTAAAGCTGAATTATTCAAAATTCTCATATGCTAAACAGACGTTATTGAACATGATTTCAAGATAGAGAGAAGAGAGAGGAGAGAGAGAGAGAGAGGAGGACAGAGAAGAAGAGAGAAGAGAATATTATGCAAAAGATCATATAAGCTATAATACTAGTAGTATAGAATCAAACAGCCCATCACCACTCAGGTAATTTTCAGAAGAGAGAGTGAGAGATGAGAGAGAGAAGAGAGAGAAGAGAAGAGAAGAGAGAAGAAGAGAGAAGAGAGAGAGAAGGGGGGGCAATTAGTAAAGAAACTTAAAATAAATCTCAAGTTTTAAAATAAGTAAGAACGCGTATTACACATTTTGAACTATCTAGTACATCAGAATGAATAAAATATGTGCTTGTGTGCGTGCGGGGAGTATGAACGTCTGTTTTGATTTGTCTTCTATGAATTCCTTTAGAATGATGGCAGGATCTGCTAAAATCTTAAAATTTGCTAAAGTAAAAATTTTCATCCTATGAATAGTATTACTTGAGATGTTAAATATTTTGTAAAATACCACATCTGTATAATTACGTACAAACATATACAGTAAGCCGTGCCTCTCATCGGTTAAATGAGAAAGCAGAGGGTGACCAATTCAAAAATTCCTGGCTAAAATCAGTATCCTACAATGATAATCTACTTTAGAGTTGATTCTAGTTCATTCACAATTAAAAAAGGATCCTAGCTGATGAAAGTGTTTCTATAAATTACAAAAATAAATTTAAAATAAAATGAATTTAAAATTATATAGCATGCATGCCAGACGTAATGATTCGATATTACTCGGACTCTTAGCCCCGCTTTTATATTGTGACAAGTAAAGAGTCAGAGAATCTCGGATTAGCTCAGACGACCATGTGGTCGATATCTTTTGTATTTATTTTTAACAATGAACGAACATGTGCAATGAAGGGGGGGGATAATATATCTAAGGAACACTGTATATTGTTACACATCAAAAGCTTATTACTTTAAAATTGTTAAAGCAGCATAATCTGTATTTTTACAGGAATCTTCCTGAATTTTTCTATGTATATATATCGAATAAAGTTTATGTTTTCATGAGTAATTACAACATTGAAAGTCAATACATACACAAGAATTTAATCATTTATAATATCGATGTATGTTATCAACCCAACATAAAAACAAGAGTTGCATGGGATCAACATGTGTATGTAAGCATGAGCAGTACTGTATTATTGTTTTGTGATGTAAACACATTGCCCTTTTCCTCTTTGTTAGCTATGTACATATTTATTTTAATAATTAACATATCATAAGTATGCATGCGATATCTAATATGCATTTTTTCATTTACAGTTCAGAAATGCATCAAATATAGGCTATTTACTTACATCAGAATCCATTTTGAGTCTTTACTGCCATTTAAGGAGATCTCGTGACTATGACGTTTATCCTCTTTCCATTTATAGAACTGCCACGTTGTAGACACATTGTCTTTTGAGGCTTATTTCTTGCTTGTTCTTTACATTTTACCGGGCAATTTAAGTTTTGTGGTTCTCATTTTTAACCATTTATATATTTGATGGTTCCGTGAAGAAATCAGTGTTAATAAAATTCAAAAATACAGATTATAT
>CAJDSM010000264.1:34058-46839 GCA_903981925.1 Ostrea lurida
TACTATTTATTAAAGGTGGGTGCTACCCCAGAGAAATTCTGACGTGGATGCAAAAAAGGATATTATCTAAACAAGGATTTTTGAAAAATAAAAGTCTTTAAAAATTCACTAAATTTGCGTTCAAAAAATTCAAGTTTAGGAAGAATCCAAATTGAAAAAATTTAAACCCCGCTGGATCGAACGCCGCGATCTGGCAGTTGTCAGAGGCAGCGTCGTTAAAACTTCTGCAGCTAGTCCGGATTAGTCATTAATTGCTGACAATGATTTCGATATATAACCCTAGATAGTTGATATTTCATCCATATTCTCGAAAGCGAAGTCAGCCATTGTGACGTACTGTAGAGATCTACTTAAACTTACCACTAGCAGACAAAATCTCCAAAATCTCATATTTATCAGTCTTGGATGTGTTCTGCATTGTGACGATGTAGAGATCTACCTTAAAACTTTACCTACAGCAAAAATCTCAAAATCTCATATTTATCAGTCTGGTGTTCTGATCAATCACGGTCATCATTTGCTAGGATAATAGGATTATAATAATGGACGGCCTGCGGTCAAACCAGTAACCATCCATGTTCAGATGATGAACATCACGGCCAGAACAACAATAAAGTTAGGAACTTTTTGCACTCTGAATGGGGTGCTTGTCCTCTGCATTAATCACGTACAGTTTATTTACCATTTGCACTAGCATTAAACAAACTACTATAGGTCTCTTTTGAGTTAAAAGATGTGACAACAACAAAGGCATGAGAGATCCTGATACAGTAAAGGGGGAAATATTCGCGTGGGGTTTATATTCGCTATATTCGCGATTATGTCAACTATCGCGAAAATGAAACCATCGCGAAGTGCTGTTTAATGTATTTGGGTATATATGATTCTAGCTTACAATATTTACTATCCGCGAAATTTAAACCATTGCGAAATGCTAAAAGATAAAAAAATCAAGAAATTTTAGCCCCGCGAAATTAAAGCCCTTTACAGTATCTAAATATGACATTTCATGGACAGATTATGTCTTCATTTAAATAATATAGGTATTAGTACGTGTATTCTCACAGCTACACAATTACCTGGTAAAACACCAAACAATTAATAATCATCTAAAAAAATATTTTAATTTAGAAGTGGTAATAACGACAAAATAAAATGTATATAATACACTCAAAACATCTACGGGATTTCCATTTATAATTCCATATCCAATACATTGAATGATCAGCCAATTTAATCCAAGCTGTTTGAGTGGGACCTCAGGACCAATACATACACACAAAATCAAAGGCCTGAAGGTCCCTAATGACTTCCGTGTTTGATATGGATGAGCGATGTAAGCGAGGACACAGCTGCGTATTAAACACCATTTTTGATGTCTGGAATTGATTATTTACCACGACTTAAAATGCATTCAACCCTAGGATTAATTTATTACAAAAAATGACAAAGGTTCTGCAATGACCGATGAACCACTGACTTGGTGTTTGATGATGAAATTCGGTCCTTAACCTCAACAACTCACAAGTACAATACTAACAGTGTACATCTTTCCATTCCTGTCAGACTAATAACATCCCAACTACTGAAAACCTTGCATATTTTAAAGCACTATACATTTGTATCTAGCATTTTGAGAGTACTGCATAGGCAACCCATGCCCTCTACCAGTGGTCCCCCATTTTCTTTTTCACCTTGAGAGGCAAATGAGGTGGTTATAAACAACTAACAAAAAAACCTGCATGGTGCTCAGTGCATTATGTCATGTGCATCAAGAAGACATTTCCTTTTACGGTTGGAATCTCACCATATATTAGATATTTGAACAATCAATATCTTTTAGCTCTACTTATGGGATGAATAACTTACATTAATTAAATACTGTCACGGTTAACTTAAACGTGTTTGTGAAATACTAATGCCCCCGTATTCCACATGCCAGTGGAAGGGGATTATCATAACTTACCGCAAATCACCTAGAATTAAGAAGCCTGGACGGATATAAGTATTGCGTTGGGTGATGACACTGTTGAATCAGTAATTGCAAATTGCGAAATGCATTAGAAACTCTCATTGGGTCCATAACGTTTTAGTCCGCCAAATTTCCTTTTAACGGAGTAGTCAGCAATTTGCAACTCGTACCATGGTGTCTATAAATATCGCCCGTGCAAAGGGAAACCAACATATAAATAATTACAATTGGAATATGTTTTATGTTCGAACGCACGAACTGTTTATATGTTATGTCTGGAAAAAAGTGTAACAAACAAATTGCTACTAAGGTATTGATATTTTTGTTTTTCTTTTTAAATCTAAGGTAACGGTGTGTAGTAAAATAAAATGCATAAAAACTTTGGTATCTCAGTATTCCATGACCTGAACAACGTGCTTCGTCGCTTTCACGGTAGGTCTGAGTGAATGTTATCAATAAATAAATCTATCATAAAATAAACAAGAGGCCCACAGGCCTTAAACGGTCACCTGAGTATCATGCCACACAGGGATCTCATTTTGCATTTCTTAAAGTCATAGTATTTTGTTCACATGTTAAATATCTTTCAATAATCATATGATTCCTATTCATGTTACACAAAAATTATCATTCCAATCTCACATTCAACGACTGTTTCAAAGAACTTTTAAATGAAAAAACCATATTGCTACTGTTAATGTCCAGTGAGCCTTTGACCATTTGACTTTTTTACTCAAAATTCATAGAGAACAATCTTCAGACTCCATGTTTGAGTTCATTGTGTAATGACTATGGTGCATACCTAACGTGTAAACGGGATCTACTAATTCTACTAGGTACGCCCACTGAAAAAGAGCCCTGTGATTAATCTATATAATTGCTACTTCTGGGTTGTACCAATGTACGACGATTGCATACTTCGACCTTTCTATCCTATCCTGGATCTACAAAGATCGGTAATACAAGAACATCTACTCGTCTCATCGAGTATAATACGTATGATAATAAGTGACTCTAGATACCACAGGATTAATTGCCTGGACATCAATCAGAAAGATAACGAAGTAAGATAAGATTCATGTCCCCTATTTAAGTTCGAAATATATTTTGAGGTCCAAAGTAGAAGGCTCTAAGGCCAAAAGAGATCAAGTTGGCACTAAATTCTGCTGAGCCCAGACAACCATATCGCTACCTTCGATGTCAGGTGGTCTTGACCTTTGCCCTTTTGACCCAAATGCAATAGGCCAGACCATATGCATGATATGGTGACTCTTGGAAAAGAAGGCTAACACTAAAAGTCTGGGGAACCATTTCAGCCTACAGACGGAGGGACAGACAAACTTGATTCCAGTAAACAACCCCCCCCTCCCCCCAACTTGCTGCAGGTGGTATATTATGACCAAAGGCTCCTTTCTATTCCAAATATTAATTTACTTCACATTAATATCATAGCATTTGAAAAAGATGCTTTTCAATGTTTTACATATAAAACTATGTACCAAGTTTGCCCCCCGCCCTGGGTCAGGAACCCCTACCCCCGGGGATCACCAATTTACATTTTGGTAAAGGCCCTTCCTGCTCTAATTCACTATTGCATTTGGTTTCTCTTCAGACATGTGCGGTTGTAAAGAAGAAGAATTTTTTGAAAAATTGGTCAACTTTTGGGCAGTTTTTTTTGCCCGCCCCCAAGGCCCAGGGTGCAAGAGACCTGAAAATTTAATCAATTTATTGTGCCCCTTGTCCAAAGATGCTTCATACCAAATTTTTGAAAAATAATTGGACCTAGTGGTTATCAGAAGAAGTTAAACAATTTCGAATTGTTAAACAGATATTAATGTACCAAATTTGGCCCGCCTGGGGTCAGAACCCCACCCCCAGGTGACCACCAAATTTTACAATATTTGGTAGAGGCCTTCCTGCTCTACATCACTATGAATTTGTTTCTCTCAGGCATGTGCGGTTGTAAAGAAGAGATTTTATGAAAATTGGTCACTTTTTGGGCAGTTTTTGCCCCCGCCCCAAGCCCAGGGGTGCTAGAGACCCTGAAATTTACATTATGTTCCCTGTCCCAAAGATGCTCATACCAAATTTAAAAGAATTGGACTAGCGGTTATCAAAAGAAGGTTAAAAATGTTCAATTTGTTACAGACATTACATGTAACAAAATGTTGGCCCCGCCCTGGGGTCAGAACCCCCTACCCCGGGGATCACCAATCTTAAATTTTGGGTACGAGGGCCCTTCCTGCATCTACATCACTATGCATTTGGTTTCTCTCAGACATGATGCGGAGTTGTAAAGAGAAAGATTTTTGAAATTGGTCACTTTTTGGGCAGTTTTTGCCCCGCCCCCAGGCCCATGGGGTGCCCAAGAGACACTTGAAATTTACCAAATTTATGTGCCCCTGTTCAAAAGATGCTTTCATGCAAATTTTGGAAAAGAATTGGACTTAGTGGTTATCAAGGAAAGAAGTTAAAATGTTTCAAATTGTTTAACAGATATCTATGTACCAAATTTGGCCTCCGCCCATGGGGTCAGACACCCCTACCCAGGGACCAGCCAAAAATTTACAAATTTGGTAGAGGCGCCTTCCTGCTCTACTCACTAATGCATTTGGTTTTCATCTCAGACATTGCGGTTGTAAAGAAGAAGATTTTTGAAAATTGGTCACTTTTGGGCAGTTTTGCCCTGCCCCCAAGGCCCTCAAGGGGTGCTAGAGACCTGAAATTTACAATTATGGCCCCTTAGTGCCCAAAGATGCTTCATGCCAAATTTGAAACAGAATTGACTAGCGGTTATCAGAAATGAAGTTAAAAATGTTCATTGTTACAGACATTAACTGGTACCAAATTGGCCCCGCACCTGGGGTCAGAACCCCTACCCCGGGGATCACCAAATCTTACAATTTTGGTCAGAGGCCTCCGCTCTACAATCACTATGCATTTGGGTTTCTCTCTCAGACATGTTGCGGTTGTAAAGAACGAAGATTTTGAAAATTGTCACTTTTGGGCAGTTTTTGCCCCGCCCCCAGGCCCCAGGGGTGCTAAGAGACCTGAATTTACAATTTATGGTGCCCCTTGTCCCAAAAGATGCTTTCCATCCAAATTGAAAACGAATTGGAACTAAGTGTTATCAAGAAGAAGTTAAAATGATTCAATTAGCTTAACGCCACGAACAGCACGACGGACGACGCACGACGACGGACGAAAAACCAATTGGCGAATAGGTCACCTGAGTTATACTTCAGGTGACCTTAATATTTAAAAAATCCTTCTATAAAATATAAATACGTACATTTGGTAATTTTTGTTTTTACTTAATTCAAGACACGGTAATTGATGGTAATAAAACGCAGAAAGATGTGCATCTGAACGGAACACGTGCTTGAGTTTGATTATTAAAAGTAAAATGCCGAAGTGAGTTATTTGTAAAGACTGGATTTTTAAAAAAAAAAATGAAATAATTCTGGTTCAACAAGTGAAATATTGTACGATATCTGCACAGCTTCATAATTATGTACATGTGCGATGATTTAAAAGCGTTTTTAACAAGGTATTGTCGAAATACGGTTTCACAAAACAATAAGATCGGCGATAGAAAGTGGGCGGGCTGGAATCGGCCAATGAAAACTTCCTTCCGTTGTTTATTTGGACGATTAAACAAATTCAATTGTTCACAAAATGTTCGTCACCACGCGAAATCAATATCGGCCCAAGCGTTCAATAGGGTGATTTGCGGAAAGGATTATGCATGTGAAATATGAAAGGTCTATATCCCTTATAATTCAAAAAGTTATGGGCCAATGTTAGGGTTTTTAAAATGTAGGTCAAGTTCAAGGTCAGTAGGTTCAAACATTTTAGTACCAGATGAAAGGTTTGTCATAAGGAATACACATTGAAATATGAAAGCCTTATCTCTGCATTCAAAAGTTATGGCCAATGTTAAAGTTTTTGAAAAGTAGGTCAATCTTCAAGGTCAAGGTGTTCCAAAAAATTTTGGTAACCAAAGTAGATAGGGCTTGTCATAAAGAACACGCATATGAAATATGAAAGTCCTATTACTTGCCATTCAAAAGTTATGGCCAATGTTAAAGTTTTTGGACAGACCAAAAACTATATATGCCCCCGAATTGAAGATTCCAGGGGCATAAAAATCATGAAGATAAATCATTTTCCATGTGGTAACACGTACATGTTCATTTTACTTGTAAAAACATAAATTTAGTTTTGAAATATATTAAATTTTGATAAAAGTTCGGTTATCGCATTTGTCATTACCTTTGACAATTTTTGCCCGAGCTGTCTTTATTCCCTGAAGTGCAAAATTTATGAAATTTACAGACATAAGGAATATACACATGTGAAATATAAACGCACTATCAGTTACCATTCAAAAGTTATGGCCTTGAATGATAAAAGTTTTTGAAAAGTGGATCAAAGTTCAAAGGTCAAGAGGTCAAAAATTGTTGGTTACCAAGGAAAGGTCTTGTCATAAGGAACAGATACATGTGAAATTATCAAAGCCTAGCTAGTACCTTATCAATCAAAGAACCAAGGTTAAAGGTTATAACCAAGGTTAAGGTTTCAGGTATAATACAATTTCACATGTTTATTCAACAAAGCATGTAATTATCCCCATGATCGAAGATTGAGGGGGGGGGGGGGGAATATTGTTTTTTCCTGTCTGTCTTCGTCCTGTGTCTGAACACTTGTATAACCTTTTAGGTTATAACCTTCTAACCTTGGTTATAACCTTTGAATGATAAGTACTAGCTAGGGCTTTGATATTTCCACATGTATTGTTCCTTATGACAAGACTTTCCTTGGTACCAAATTTTTGACCTCTTGACTAGCTTGAACTTTGATCCACTTTTCAAAAACTTTTACATTCAAGGCCATAACTTTTGAATGGTAACTGATGTGCGTTTATATTTACAATGTGTATATTCCTTATGTCTGTAAATTCATAAATTTTGCATTCAGGGAATAAAGACAGCTCGGGCAAAATTGTCAAGGTAATGAAAATGCGATAACCGAACTTTTATCAATTAATATATTTCAAAACTAAATTTATGTTTTTACAAGTAAAATGAACATGTACGGTTTACACATGGAAATGATTTATTTCATGATTTTTATGCCCCTGGAATTTCAATTCGGGGGCATATATAGTTTTTTGGTCTGTCCAAAACTTTAACATTGCATATCTTTTGAATGGCAGTATAGGACTTTCATATTTTCATATGCGTGTTCTTTATGACAAGCCCTATCTACTGGTACCAAATTTTTGACACCTTGACTTTGAAGATTGACCTACTTTTCAAAAACTTTAACATTGGCCATAACTTTTGAATGGAGAGTATAGGCTTTCATATTTCAATGTGTATTCCTTATGACAAACCTTTTCATCTGGTACTATAAATGTTGAACCTACTGACCTTTGAACTTGAACTAACATTTTAAAAACCCTAACATTGCGCCATAACTTTGAATTTATAAAAGGGATAGAAACCTTTCAATATTTCACTGCTAATCACTTTAGTTATGATAATCCCCTTCCACTGGCATGTGGAATCGGGGGCATTAGTATATTCAGCAACACGTTAAGTTACCGTGACAGTATTAATTAATGTAAGTTTTCATGCCCATACGTAGAGCTAAAAGATATTGATTGTTCAAATTCTAATATATGTGAGATTCCAACCGTCAAAGGAAAATGTTTCTTGATGCACATGACATAAGCCCTGAGGGCCTCATGCGGTTTTTTTGTTAGTTGTTTATTAACAACTATTTGCCTCTCACGGTGAAAAACTAAAATGGGGGACCACTGGTAGAGGGCATGGGTGCCTATGCTACTCAAATGCTAGATACAATGATAGTGCCCTTTAAAATATGCAAGGTTTTCACGTGTTGGGGACTGTTATTAGTCTGACAGGAATGGAAAAGATGTAACCTGTTGTATTGTACTTGTGAGTTTGTTGAGGTTAAGGACCGAATTTCATCATCAACCCAAGTCAGTGGGTTCTCGGTCATTGCAGAACCCTTTGTCAATTTTTTGAAAATAATTAATCCTAGGGTTTGAATGCAATTTTTAAGTCGTGGTAATAATCAATTCCCAGACATCAAATGGTGTTTAAAAAATAGCGCAGCTGTGTCCTCGGTTAATCGCTCATCCAATATCAAACACGGGAAAGTCATTAGGCGACCATTCAGGCCTTTGATTTTTGTGTGTATGTATTGGTTCTGAGGCTCATCAAACACTTGGATTAAATTGGTGATCCATCAATGTATGGATATGGTTATAATGGGAAATCCCGTACGATGTTTTGAGTGTATTATTACATTTTTAGTAACCTGAACCGAAGGTTCAAAGTGAGCTTTCTGATCGCCTTTTTGTCCGTCGTTGTCCGTCCGTACCGTGTCTGTCGTCTGTCGTCGCTGTCTGTCCGTCTGTCGTTAAACTTTTCACCTTTTCGACTTCTTCTCTAGAACGCTGGGCCAATTCAATCCAACTTGGTAACACATCATCTTGGGTAAAGGGGCTTTCAAGTTGTTCAAAATGAGGACCAGGCCCTTCAAAGGGGAGATAATCACGAAAATGCAAAAATAGGGTGGTGTATTTAAAATTTCTTCCAAGAACCACTGGGCCAGGGAAGCTGAGATTATATGGAAGCTTCCTGATTAGAGGAGATTCAAGTTTGTTAAATCAATGACCCCCGGGGGTACGATGCGGGCCACCATTGGGGATCAAGTTTTCATATACTTATATAGGAAAATCTTAAAATCTCTTTCTCAAGACACTGGGCCAGGGAAAGGCTGAGATTTATCATGGGAAGCTTCTGGGATATAATAGAGGAGATTCAAGTTTGTTCAAATCATGACCCCGGGGTAGATGGGGCCAAATTGGGATAAGTTTTACATATCTTATATAGGAAACATACTTAAAAATCTTCTTCTCAAGAACCACTAGGCCAGGAAAGCTGAGATTTCTATGGAAGCTTTCCTGATATCGTGGAGATTCAAGTTTGTTTCAAATCATGACCCCCGGGGTAACGATGGGGCCCCATAGGGGATAAAGTTTTACATAATGATTATATTAGGAAAAAATCTTTTTAAAATCTTCTTCTCAAGAACACTAGGCCAGAGAAAGCTGAGACTTTATATGGAAGTTTCTGATATGGGAGATTTAAGTTTGTTCAAATCATGAACCCCCCGGGGGTAATGGGGCCCAATAGGGGATCAAGTTTTGCATATGATTATATGGGAAATCTTTAAAAATCTTTCTTCTCAAGAACCACTAGCCCAGGAAGCTTGAGATTTTATATGGAAGCTCCTGCATATAGTGGAAATTTAAGTTTGTTCAAATCATGACCCGGGGGTACGATGGGCCCAATAGGGGATCAGTTTTTACATTTGAATATATAATTAAAATCTTCTCAAGCAAAAGACAAACATTTACTTAATGCTTTCCTGATATAGGAGTGCGAGGCCAAGGTCACTCAGGTGAGCGATGTGGGGCCATGGGCCTCTTTATTTGTCGTTATTACCACTTCTAAATTAAAATACATTTTTTTTGATATATTAATTGTTTTGTTTTACCAGGTGAATTGTGTAGCTGTTGAGAATACACCGTACTATACCTATATTATTTAAGATGAAGACATACACTCTGTCCATGAAATGTCATATTTAGAACTGTAAAGGGCTTTAATTTTCAGCGGGGCTTAATAATTTCTTGATTTTTTTTATCTTTTAGCATTTCGCAATGGTTTAAATTGTCGGCGTGATAGTAAATATGGTAAGCTAAATCATATTATACCCAATATACATTAACAGCCTTTTCGCGATGGTTTTATTTTCGCGATAGTTGACATAATCCGCGAATATAGCGACTATAACACCACGCGAATATTTCCCCTTTACTGTATCAGGATCTCACATGCCGTTTGTTGTGTCACATCTTTTAACTCAAAGACCTATAGTAGTTTGTTTAATGCTAGTGCAAATGGTAAATAAACTGTACGTGATTAATGCAGAGGACAAAGCCCCCAATTCAGAGTGCAAAAATTTCTAACTTATATGTTGTTCTGGCCGTGATGTCATCATCTGAACTGGATGGTTACTGGTTTGACGCGCATGGCCGTCCATTATTATATCCTAATTATCTTAGCAAATGTGCATGACGTGATTGATCAGAAACACCAGACTGATAAATATGAGATTTGAAGATTTTTTTGCTGTAGGTAAGTTTTAAGTAGATCTCTACATCGTCACAATGGCTGACTTCCTTTCGAAATATGGAGAAATTATCGAACTATCAGGGTTTTATTATATCAAATCATCTTCAGCATTAAATGACTAACCGACTAGCGCAGTAGTTTTAACGACGCTGCCGTTCTGAACTGCAGATCGCTGGGTTCGATTTCCAAGCGGGGGTTTTAAATTTTTTCAATTGATTCTCCTAAAACTGCATTTTTTTGACGAAATTAGGAATTTTTAAACTTTTATTTTTCAAATCTTGTTTAGATATCCTTATTTTTCATCCACGGTCAATTTCTCTGGTGTGCACTCCACTTAAAGTAATATAATCCTGTTTTTTGAATTTTTATTAACACTGATTTCTTCACGGAACATCAACAAATATATGATACAATGGTTAAAAATGAGAACCACAAAACTTAAAATTGCCGGTAAATGTACAGAACAAGCAAAGAAATAAGCCTACAAAAGACAATGTGGTCTACAACGTGGCAGTTCTATAATGGAAAGAGATAAACGTCATAGTCCGCGAATCTCCTTAAATGGCAGTAAAGACTCAAAATGGATTCTGCATGTAAGTTAAATAGCCTATATTTGATGCATTTCTGACTGTAAATGAAAAAAATGCATATTTAGATATCGCATGCATACTTATGATATGTTAATTATTAAATAAATATGTACATAGCTAAACAAAGCGGAAAAGGGCATTGTGTCTTATTACATCGCACCACAACAATAATACAGTTACTGGCTCATGCTTATACCATGTTTATCCCATGCAATCTTGTTTTTTATGTTGGGTTGATAACATACATCGATATTATAAATTGATAAATCTTGTGTATGTATTGACATTTCAATGTTGTAATTACTCAATGAAAAATAAACTTATTCGATATATATACATAGAAAATTCAGGAAAGATTCCTTGTAAAAATTACAGTTATGCTGCTTTAACAATTTTAATGTAATAAGCTTTTTGATGTGTAACAATATATCAGTGTCTTAGGATATATTATCCCCCCCCCCCCCACCCCTTCCCACTTATTGCCTGCAATCTTCTAAAGAACAGATTTCTCTCCATGTAAAACCTTGTTATTACAAATGCCCAACCGCAAAATGCCATATGCCACCAATTTTTTACAGACAGAATTTTAATGGCAAATGTGCGATAGGGTTTATACCTTGATGCCATACGCCCAGTGTATACATTCACACCCTGTAATTTTGAGATGAAGTGGAAGCGTGACTGGCCTGAACAAGGTATGCAGGCGGCACATGAAAGTAGCCAATAATTTCTCAAGTAAAAACACAAGATCATGTAATGTTAAGGTCACATGCTTATGGTCGACGATATATGATTAAATCATAGCACCCTTAAGATATTCTTTCTGAGAAAAAATAACGACAATATTTAACCTGGGTTTTGGAAGGAGATAGACAGATGAGGAAGATTTGCAACCCAAAATCATAGAGTATATATTTCTAATAGAAATTCATTTTTTTGAGAATTTAGTAAGCTGCAATAGAGTAATGAATCCTGAAGTTTCAACACACGTTTCCTTGCATTTTTGAGAAAATTGCTTTAATATGTTTGAGTTACCCTCTGCATTAACAACAAAAACACTGTTTTTGTGCTATGATTATACCTTTCATCATTATAAATAATCTGAAGGATTTGTCTGATCTTTCTGCTTTCATGCAACTATTATTTTATTGAAGTCTTCAATGTTGGAGTAGAAAAAAAATTGTGAAATGTCATTGGTTCTATTTATGCCTCTGTAATCCAGAATTAGGCAAATAAATTACATTACTGAATTTCCTTGTTGACTTGCTAAGTGAATTCTCGTTAATGGTGGAATTCATTTTTGCACCCTCTACTTTATTGCCCAAAAAAATTGGTCTTGGGACAAAAGTTTGGCAATATTTGAAGGAGCCTGTTTGCTGTAAGAATAGATTCCTAGAACTATTCATCATGTCGTGAAGCAACAAATTAATTATAAATTTCCAAGGTAGGGGGGCAAAAGTTTATGTATGACAGGAGAATTTAAAAGCTTCCCGAAGAACATGGACTAGGAAAGTAAATGAAAGCTTCCTGATATTCAAAGTAGATTTAACGTTTGCTTGAATCATGGTCTCATGGGGTAGAGTGGCACATGGGTCAGCAATAGGGGTCAGGGGCACAATAGGGGGTCAATTAGTCATTTATGGAATTAACGTAATACTGTAAATTGATTTAATAAGAAATGTTTTTCAAGAGTAGCAGGCCACTTTCAAGGGAGGGGGGTTGGGGGGGGGGTATGTTTTCATTTTATATCTGTCTGTGTCAAAAACTTAACCTTGCTTCAAAGCCCCTTTTAGTTCAGTAGATGTACTTTAACAATTCTTTTGTGATAAGACCTTCTTTTGAAACTCAGAAGTTTCAACCTTTTTGGCCTTGGAGCTTCAATCCAGATTTAAGATTAAGACAGTTAGGGCTTTCATGGTCTGTTACGTGATTCTTCAATGGAGCTTCATAATCGTTTGTCTCTGGATTAATGGAGGTTGACC
>CAJDSM010000264.1:46864-61927 GCA_903981925.1 Ostrea lurida
ACTTTCATGTAAAATGCTCGAATCTGATTGGCCATTAGGAACAGTTGACAAAACATACTGTTTCCCTCTGAGAATAGAAAACACGCCCTCCAAGGGTGATATAATATAAATAATGACTGCGAGGCGTTAGCCGAGGTCAACAATGGTTTACAAGGGGTGACTATTTCCACAGTGTAACCCTCTCTTGCAGACATTATTTATTATATCATACTGAATGTCATTAATTACAAATTCTAACACAACTGTTTTGATCAAACTGACCAATGTACTGAGTAAATGCGCATTAGGCCTAGCTATAGCTTTTGATTGCGACGTCATAATACTAGCTGTGAATCAAAAACATATCGTCAAACATTTAAACATTGCAAAACTTGACTAAGTAAGATGTGAACATCAAGAAAAACTGCAGAATGGGAATACCTAGCCTCTCATTTGTGATTTGCAACCATTAATGCTGATTTAACAATTGCAAACATCCATTTTACCGACTCCGCTTATGCACACTAGAATGGTGAAACGAATGCGCATAAATTTCGCGCAGTCAACATTTTTTGGAATATCAACCATTGTCAAGCAATGTGGACCGTTGTTACGTTCTCACACGTTTTATCATTCAGCGGGTGACAGTGTATTTTATCAAAGGTTTCTCAACCAATCAGAATCAAGTATTTTACATGAAAGTATAATATTAATCAAATATTGTTTCATTCATCAATGGATTAGGCCCACAATGGGTATAATCATTCCTGTGGAGAGGTCAAAATTAAAGTGAAATTTCAACAAATTATTTTTCAGTGAAATTTCAACAAATTATTTTCTGCAAAAATGATAATTTATCAGGATGGTAAAATTTTTGGAGTTTTGCATCTAATGCCTCAAACATGAAATATCATAAAATACAAGAATTTGCTTAAAATGACCACATTTTTGTAATGAGATACGAAAATTCGATATAGCGCACAAATCTAGACCAAGAAGATGTTAACAAAATTCCAACCTTCCTGGCATCATATTTAAACTGACAAAAAATAAAATTGGTTCAAGCCTGTGCACTATATTGATTTTTTTGTATTTCATCACAAAAATATGGCAATTTAAAACAAATTATAGTATTTTATGATATTTCATGATGTTTGGGGCATTAGATCTCACGGCTCACGGTGGGTGTGACCGGTCAGCAGAGGATGCTTACTCTTCCATGGCACCTGATCCTGCCTTCGCTTTTGTTGGAGGTCCGTGTTGCCCTACACTCGATTTTGTATATATATGTTTTTTGGGACTATAATGATTACGTTTTATTACATGAATGCTCGGGAGATATGGAGATTTATTCCCCCAAGAAAAATCATATTCCCCGAGGGCAACGCCCGAGGGGAATATGATTTATCTTGGGGGATTCTCCCGAACATTGTTGCCCTCGGGGAATATGATTTTTCTTGGGGGAATAAATCTCCATATCTCCCGAACATTCATGTAATAAATTGTTTATTATACTGAATCAAACAAATTGCATAAAATCGAAATGAATCAAACCTTGCCATGTTTGTCTGCGTCATTCGGAACAATCAGGTTTGTTCATTTAACTTGAAACGAAAGTGAAACAATTTATATCCGAAGGGGTGGAACATGATGTTTTGTTGCAGGGTAAACATGACGGTCACGTGACCTTCTCAGCCAATCAGATTCTGTTTTACTAGTGATTCTTTATATGAGGTATAATAAAACACATTGTTTACTTCGCTATTTTATATCTAAGAATTACACCAATGCAAAACTCAAAATTAAACAATTCAAAATATTAAAGCATTAATTGCTTTTTAAAAGAAATAAATGTACATAACCATAAAATGACTATCTAAACATACAAATTATAATGTGTTACTCCATTTGTATTCACACCATTCCAATGTACTAGCACAATTGTTGAGAAAAATGATTCAATGCTTATACCAGAGTTAGCTTTAACAATAGTACTATGATGATTTTGCTCCAACATAATGTTGAAGATCTGAAATATTCAAAAACGTTCACCATCTTTTTTCAGATGATGGCTCACTGTGAAAATCGGAGTGAACTAAACGTCTCCATTTCCATTGAAAATAAAACGGCACAGTCAATTCTGGAGGAAAACATGCACTTCATATTCATGGAGACAGGGGTCCCTGCTGTCAGTGCGTTCGGATTAATAGGAAATTTTCTTAACCTGCTCGTGTTGACAAAGGAAAAGGTCAACCACAGTCTGACAAGGATGGAGAAATCGGCTCACATAGGATTAATCGCTTTAGCCGTCTCCGATTTCATGTTCTGTCTGCTGGCTCTCCTCTTCACCATTCTGCCGGCACAAGAGACCTATCACGAGCCCAATGGGATCCTGTACTATCGCTGGCTTGGAAATGGATTTATTACCTTTTTCATTATCAACAGTACGTGGCTAATTGTTGTGATGGCTGCCGAAAGATACCTGGCCGTCTGTCATCCTTTTCGAGCTCGAAAACTAGTGTCACTCAAAAAGACAAAAGTTGCCGTCTGCATAGTGTATGGGATCTGTATGCTTTGGACCATACCTCTGTTTTTTGAACGAAAAATTGTAGAAAAAACATGTGTTGATGGTTCAAAACTATATAACATAGAGAAACGAAAAGGCTATAATGACCAAACACGAAGAATGTTATGGTCTATAGTGTTTGATTTCATTCCATGTATTGCGCTCTTGTATTTCAACACTTGTCTTGTGTGGAAGATTCACAAAGCCAAACAATTACGCCGAGAAATGACCCAAGGACAGAACAGCGACTTCGTCATGTACCGCTCCTCGATAAAAACGACCGAGGACCAAGGCACCAATTCATCCTCACGATCCAATAACAGCTATTCTCGGCATCGTCAAAATGACCTGGCAGAAAACTCACTGATCAAGACCAGGAAATCTGGAATCCTTTCAAAAAGAAAGCGGGGGTCAGATAGTGCCTTAAATAGTGTGACCGCTACTCTCGTGGCGGTTGTCGTGCTTTTTTTAATCCTTGTTTCCCCCTCTGAGATTATTAAGTTCATATATGCCAAGACTCACCTAATTGACAGCACTCACAAGAATAAGCATTACTATTACCACCAGATTATACTGCATGTGACAAATTTTATGCAAACCGTGAACTTCTCCGTTAATTTCATCTTATACTGTGCTGTGAACAAATCATACAGGAAAACTCTGTACAAATTGTTTTGCTTCTGCCAGCCCAGGCGGCCTAAAGCGCGAATCATCAAGAACAATATCTTGCATAAAACACAATGTCATGATCTGATATGAAAATCATTTGTTAGATCACAATCGTGAAATAACTCGGAATAAACTTGTGTGAGATTTCTGAAAAACTTCCGTAAATCATGCAGTCAGCTGCCAAACCAAGAGAAAACAAGGCCAGTGCTTGGAGGAATAGTGGGTTTCTTGTCAGTAAATTTAGTTACAGCAATTTCAAAGTGTAACAATTGTCTACAGTACAGTTGATCTGTAAAATAATGGCGGTTTATTTAGGATGCGTTTTCGTTTCTCTGGCTGCTTGCATTGGTTTCTAGTGGCCAGTTTCATAAGATATATTTCATGACTATGTTTGTTAAGGGTGTACGAACAGAACGTAGTCCGTGTTCAGTTTTACAAGGTGGGAATTTCCACGTTAGAAACATATCAGAAACTAGCTGTGACTCCATTTCAAAATCGGCTGATTTTGAGGGGGATCTGTTTTCTGAGGGACCATTTTTGCTGAATATTATTCCAATGTAAATTCATTATATCATGCTATAATTTAGCTGGATAACTTACAAAAAAGACCTTGCAACAAAGACCAATAAATGTAAAATTACAAAAATATGTATTTATCATTTCCATTTTTCAAATTTCCAATAAACATGCATTCTAAAATGTGCATGCAGCCTAAAATGAATTGTAAAATATATTTGGTCTTAAGTTACAAGTCCTGCACTTGTAAAATAACACTCAGTATTTGGGGGGGGGGGGGTCGATGACAGGAATACATTTTATTTTTAAAGAAAAACACGTTACCATGCATACTGATTGAAAAATACTCATCTTAATTCAGCAATAAAAATATTATCTGACCAAGCCTACATTACAGGGCAATATTATCTGACCAAGCCTACATTACAAGGCAATATTTCACTAGAGTACAGAGCAGACATTGTCTGGACTCTTCTTTAGATGCTATACTGTAAAAGAAGTTGTGTTGTTCATGCAATTAAATATTATCCACCCCGCAAAAATTCCTTTTCTGGGTATTGGCAAGGCAAGCCAGGGTTTTCAGTTTCAATAGTTACTTGCTTCCCATTTGACTGTCATTTCACAGTAAATCAGTGTGTCAATACTAAAAAAGATGTTTGTGAAACACTAAGGCCCCCCCCCCCCCTCCCCCATGCAGACTCCACATCCACACGTGAAATATAATAAGTCTGTCACTTACCATTCAAAAGTTATGGCCTTCAATGTCAAGGCCATGTGGTCAAATATTTTGGCACCCACTGAAAGGGCTTGTCATAAGATATACACATGTGATATGACATATGATTGCCCTATCACTTACCATTTAAAAGTTATGGCCAAAGTTCAAAGTAAGTCATGCAAAGTTCAAGGTCAAGTCAGGAGGTCAAAAGGTTTAATTGGTGCCAGTTGAAAGGGCTTGTCATAATGAACACACATGTAAAATATGAAAGTCCTAACAGTTACTATTCAAAAGTTATGGCCAATGTTAAAGTTTTTGAAAAGTAGGTCAAATTTCAAGGTCAAGGTCAGGAGGTCAAATATTTTGGTATAAATGGAAAAGACTTGTCATAAGGAACATACATGTGAAATATCAAAGCCCTAGTACTTACCATTCAAAAGATATATCCAAGGTTAAAGTTTCACACCGAATTACAGACAGGACAAAACAATTATGCCCCCCGATCTTTGATCACGGAGGCATAAAAATAAAAATAAATGATCATTTGTTGCTTACTTATCAATTTCTGTACAAGTATTTATTTTAACATCCATCATAATTTCAATTGACTGCCTTAAAGAAGTCCACAAACATGTGATATCTCCTCAAGATTGGCCAAAAGTTTCTAGCTGCAGACGATCGAATCAAACATTCGCATAAAGTCTTCATTCGGCTTCTCCCCGAGTCCATCTGACACAAAGGACCAAATGTTTTAAAAATGGTAGCTCACTTCATCAACACTTGTACATTTAATGACACTACAGTACAATATGGTGATTCCAACGTTTTGTAAATTAAATACTGGTAGGGATATCATCATAGCTCAGTGGCTATGGTAACTGAACTACATATCCCGAGTTCAAATCCAACAGTGTCTTTTATGTTATTTTCTCTCCAAAATTGCATGTTTTTTTTTGCCTTTTTGACTTATGTACTTATTACATATCATAACTTTCATGATTAAATCATCTCATGCTGATTTGATAACTTTTGAGTCACCTAAAAATGAAAATATATTTTTAAAACAAGATGTGTTTGTGAAACATCAATTCCTCCGGATTCCACATGCCAGTGGAAGGGGCTTGTCATAAGGATTGCGCATGTGAAATATGAAAGGTCTATTTTTACCATTCAAAAGTTAAGAGTTTTTTAAAAAGTAGGTCAAAGTTCAAGGTCAGTAGGTCATTCATTTGGTACCAGATGAAAGGGCTTGTCATTAGGAATATACATGTGAATATGAAAGCCATATCTCTTGCCATTTAAAAGTTATTGCCAATGTTAAAGTTTTTAAAAAAGTACGTTAAATTTTAAGGTCAAGATGTCATTGATATTGTTTCCAGATGAATGGTTTTGTGATATTAAGGAACATACATATGAAACATCAAAGCCCTAGTACTAACCATTCAAGAGTTATGGTCAAGGTTAAAGTTTTTGAAAAGTATGTCAAACTTCAAGGTCAGGAGGTCAAACATTTTGGTACCAATGGAAAGGTCTTGTCATAAGGAACATGTCAAAATGCCTGTGAAATATTAAAGGCCCTATTACATACCATTCAAAAGTTATAGCCAAGGTTCAAGTTACAGACAGAATGACAGACAGGACAAAAACAATATGCCCCCCCCCCCCCCCCCCCCCCCTCCTCGATCATGGGGGCATAAAAATAAATGCCATTATATTAAATCAAGATATTGATAAATTTTGTGTCCTCTTTAATCGGACAGCTGAGTAGCTGCAATGATATTTATTACATTTTTTAACCTTATTACATTCCTCGTTTTTCTTGTTTACATTTCATGTTAAGAATCATGGAGGATTCACAGTGTATGGATGTACTGAATGTTATTGTTTACATAGAATTGTTCTGTGAAGATTCGTTTGTGCAACAGGTTTAATCATGTGTTGTGATTGCTCATTCAACATGTCAAGAATAATGTTGCTATTAATAAAATTCAACAATGAACTGGTATTAACTGCATGGACATCAGAAATTATTTGTATGTAACAGATCTGATCTCGCAGTGAATAAATAAATCTTTATTCAGTATATACGTAGGATATATGTACATACCAAGGATAACCCATGGAAGCTCGTGAGCTCATCTTCAATGGGGTCCTTTTTAATGCACAGATGTTGGTGCTAGGGGGTCATTATGTGGGAGGAAACTGGAGTACCCGTAGGAAACCCGAGCAGGCGACTGCCATACCTCCTCACATACAACCACTGCCGATCACAAAAATCGAACTCAGATCACAGCGGTGAAAAGAGAGAGCGCTACGTAATACAATATGGATTGATTGATTATATATTGTTTTGACGTCCCACTCGAGAATATTTCACTCATATGGAGACATCACCATTGCTGGTGAAGGGCTGCAAAATTTAGGCCTATATATGCTTGGCACTCAGGGCCTTTGAGCTGAGAGGGATCTTTAGCTTGCCATACCTGCTGTGACACGGGGCCTCGGTTTTTCCGGTCTCATCCGAATGACTGCCCCATTCAGTCGCCTCTTACGACATGCAAGGGGATGCTGGGGACCTATTCTAACATGGATCCCCACGGGGTTACAATTTGGAAATTCCTATTGTCTGTTTATATGTATATCATTTAATTTTATTTCACGTGATTACCTAGCGCCGATTCTCATTGGTTAAAACACCTTGTAAGAATTGAGGTGATTTTTCGATCACGTACCTGAACAACAAGTAAAGTCTAATGAATATTATTTTGTTGTTGTAATACTTAAATGATAAGAAATAAATCTTATATTTTTTCGGGTGATATGCAGGTTATCACCGAGATTTTAGACGGTAAAACTTTTCATCAATGCGCTTTGCGCATTGATGAGTTTTACCGTCTAAAATCTCGGTGATACCTGCATCACCCGAAAAAATATAAGATTTATTTCTTATATGAAGAGACATATAAATAGTGAGCAAACACTGAAGCGATGTGTACCGAATCTCTGGCTAGATACGAATGTTGAAACATAGTAGGTGATTTAACGCAAGATATCATATCTCTCCCACTATAATAATCTCAAGATAATTAAAATATAAGTTATTGTGTCTTTCCTGTCATAAAAATCTTAATATATGAAATACTGTGTAGTTGAAAAGAACACAGAATGAAAAATATTTTATACATGTTTTAACAACGTTTCCACAGGTAAAACAAGATGTGTTTGTGAAACACTGATGCCCCCAGATTCCACCTGACAGTGGAAATTAAAGGGCTTGCCAAAAGGATTACGCATGTGAAATTTGAAAAATCTGTCACTTGCCATTCAAAAGTTAATGGCCAATGTTAAAGTTTTTGAAAAGTAGGTCAAACTTCAAGGTCAAGGTCAGGAGGTAAAAAATTTTGGTACCAGTAGAAAGGGCTTGTCATAAGAAATACACATGTGTAATATGAAAGTCATATCACCTACCATTCAAAAATTATGGCCATGCAATGTTAAAGTTTTTGAAACGTAGGTCAAGGTCAGAAGGTCAAAAGGGTTTGCCATAAGGAATACAAATGTGTAGTATGAAACTCCTATCACTTACCATTCAAAAGTTATGGCCAATGTTGAAAGTTTTTGAAAAGTAGTTCAAACTTCAAGGTCAAAGGCAGGAGGTCAAAATGTTGGTACCAGTAGAAAGGGCTTGTCATAAGAAACACACATATGGTAAATGAAAGTATTATCACTTACCAAGCTAACATTCAGTAGAAAAGTTGGTCAAACTTCAAGGTCAAGGTCAGGAGGTCAAAAATTGTGGTACCAGTAGAAAGGGCTTGTCATAAGGAACACAAGTGTAATATGAAAGACCCATCATTTGCCATTCAAAAGTTATGGCCAATGTTAAAGTTTTTGCGGACAAACAGACAAACGGACAGACGAACAGACCAAAAACTATATGCCCCCAAATCAAAGATTCCGGGGGCATAGTAAATTCAATTTCTTGTATGAAAAGTACTGTAGATTTATCAAAAATTTGAAAATGTGGGTGAAATTAGGAAAGGATGAATTAATGAAATAATAAGTGTATTTCAATTTTGAGCTTCATAGAAATCTTGCGAGTTTTTCATTCTGTAAAAGGTATTCTATTTGTCGTTTTGTAAAAATAAACTATGTTAAAAATATATTTCAACCCTCTTTCTTTATTTCATTTATTCTTGTATTGGGTGTCCTTACGATACAGTATCTTTAATTGATTAATTTTCTTCTTCACATTATCCACTCCTTTATTTACTGTACACACAATTTTTAATACATGTCAGTGTTAAAAGAAAACATTATTTCCATGAATATCCTGAGCTAAATAACTGAAGAAACACTTTTTCAAAGGAGAACTACGCTTAACTGGTGGAGGCGATCTGTACAGTATATAATGGAAGATTAGTTTTACACTTAATATGTTAATCTATTTTCTAATTGATGCACATGCAAGTCATAGGCATGGTTGATCATTGCAATTGCAACTAGGAATATCACTAATACTTTGTCAAGAGAGACAGCTATAGTTATTAAAGGTGTAATACTTTGTGAAGCAATTACTGTCGAAGAGAATATACTGTTGAAATTGTTTTTGCCACACACAGAACAAATATACCACGATTTCAACATTTCATGTTTCAATTCATTTCACATTTTTTTTTTTTGTAGCTACAATTTTATTTGTAGACCAAGTATTGTCTGCTTGATATTAAAAGAACCTCCTGTTTAATTGTGTATTTACATTGGTACATTGCCAGTCCCATAAAAGAAGACAACCCATGCAATCAATATTGGTTCAAATGCCAAGGTCAAACTACTACAATATCAAAATATGTTTCCTGTTTGAGGCATTTGAGCACAAGTACATTTGACACAGTGATTGCTCTTTAAGAGTATTTATAAAGACCCTTATTGATTTCAGGATACGGATCAAAAGTTAGGCTGTAAACATGCTTCCGCCTATCAGTACTCTCAATACTTTGATTAAAACTGGCATCAGCAGTTGCAGAATGTCAAAACAACTTTACATCAATAACGCTCAAGATATCATCTCCAGTTTTTTTAATGAAATATTTTCAAACTTCATTTGGGAGACTCAACAGCTGAGCTTAAGTTTTTCCGTCAATTAATAAATGCACCAGTTAAACTGGTTTATGTTTCGATCATCTAACACCAACTAAAGTGCATTTTCAATTATACCACGTCCTTGAAAAGGAAACAAGTGGATTGTACAAACACAGACAGTGAATTTCTTTCCTCCAATAATTTGTTTATAGCTCTTATGAAAATAGGAACTCATTCTGACGACGAATATTGAATATGAATGTCGGTTACAAAGAATGGCAACAAAGAAAAAGAAAAAGCAATAACACAACTTATTGGGTTTTTTTCTCCTCCACAAATCCTCATTAAATTATGAAACCATACTCTTCTCTGTAGCTTATCTATATTAGTACATGTATTTGCAATTTGGTGTAACTTTTCAAGTTACGTCACGGCTAAACTTTTCATACGTCTCAAATGAGGTAAGCGCTCATTGGTCTGAGCAACTTGAATCCCATTGGTCAGTGGGAGGAGTGAACAAACAAAACAACGCTTTGATGCTGTCATCACCAAGTATCAACGGCGATGTGGGAAAGTAATTGTTGCAGTCGTGGAATAGTAAAAAACAGCTGTTGTGCAACATTTCTTACAATATTAAAAATGCCTTTATTACTTTATATGATATTGATAGAATGCGTTTACCAAAATTAAAAACAAAACAACAAACGCATCACAAATTAAAATGACAGCTGTATTTTTTATTTACAGGTGAAAGTGTAGGGTTTATCGCCTATTCACATAATATCTGCGACGTTGATCTCTGAATATATACATACATGTAACAGCACCTGCATCAGGCGCAAAACTTTTGTTTTCTCAACATAAAATGCAGCATTTTTAAGGCTATAAGTCTCCATGAATTTTAAAATATGTTATGATTCTACGTTATATTAAATCGAGAAACTCGTGCTCAGTAACAAACAGTGCCGTGCTATTGTATAAATACTAGCTTATATGTATGGGATAAATTGCATGTGAAGAAAGCAATATACCGGTAGGTAAACTGAATTATTCAAATATTCTCATATTGCTAAACAGACGTTATTGAACATGATTTCAAGGAGAGAGAGAGAGAGAGAAGAGAGAGAGAGAGAGAGAGAGAGAGAGAGAGAGAGAGAGAGAAGAGAGATATTATTGCAAAAAGATCAATTATAAAGCTATAATACTAGTAGTATAGAATCTAAACAGCCCATCACCACTCAGGTAATTTCAGAGAGAGAGAGAGAGAGAGAGAGAGAGAGAGAGAAGAGAGGAGTGAGAGAGAGAGAGAGAGAGGGGGGAGAGAGGGGGGGGGGGGGGGGCATTAGTAAGAACTTAATAAATAAATCTCAAGTTTTAAAATAAGTAAGAACGCGTATTACACATTTTGAACTATCTAGTACATCAGAATGAATATAAATATGTGCTTGTGTGCGTGCGGTGGAGATGAACGTCTGTTTTGATTTGTCTTCTATGAATTCCTTTAAATGTATGCAGGATCTGCTAAAATCTTAAAATTTGTAAGTAAATTTTCATCCTATGAATAGGTATTACTTTGAGATGTTAAATATTTTGTAAAATACACATCTTATAATTACGTACAAGACATATACATGTAAGGCCGTGGCCTCTCATCGTAAATGAGAAAGCGGAGAGGGGGTGACCAAATTCAAAAATTTCCTGGCTAATAATCAGTATCCTACAATGATAATCTATTTTAGAGTTGATTCTAGTTCATTCACAATTAAAAGGACCTAGCTTGATGAAGTGTTTCTATAAATGTACAAATATAAATTAAAATAAAATAATTTAAAAATTATATACATGCATGCTCAGACGTAATGATTCGATATTACTCGGACTCTTAGCCCCGCTTTTATATTGTGACAAGTAAGAGTCAGAGGAATCTCGGATTAGCTCAGACGAGCCATGTGGTCTGTATATCTTTTGTATTTATTTTAACAATGAACGTACACTGTGAATGAAATACCTCTCTCTCTCCGTCTCTCTCTTATGCTGTTGTAGTAATTTTGTTGGTACTATTCTTACATTTCTTTTTCGCCATTTTTCAAGTAAATCATTTCAAATATTCACGATTTATTAATAGTGATGACAGCGTCAAAGCGTGGTTTTGTTTGTTGAGTGTTGACTCCTCCCACTGACCAATGGGATTCAAGTTGCTCAGACCAATGAGCGCTTGAGCGCTTACCTCGTTTTAGACATACGTTTGAAAAGTTTAGCCATGATGTACATATCATTTAAATTCATTTCACGTGATCACTACCTATGCGACGATTCTCATTTGGTTAAAACAACTTTTAAGAATTGAGGTGATTTTTCGATCACAGTACCTGAACGACAGGAAAGTCTAATGGGCATTGTTTTGTGTTGTAATATAAAATAAAATGATAAGAAATAAATCTTATATTTTTTCGGTGATATGCAGGTTATCACCGAGATTTTAGATAGTAAAAACTTTCATCAATCAATGCGCTTTGTCGCATTGATGAGTTTTTACCGTCTAAAATCGGTGATACCTGCCATCACCCGAAAAAATATAAGATTCATTCTTATGTAACTAACGCCTCGGGAAATAGTCCTGGCTTCGGGGAACTGAAATCTTGCTAACTCTCCTCAGTGATATACGTTAACTGTATATCAATATATGCATTGCATATGATTCCTATTCATATACACAAGAAGATTATCATGTCAATCTCACACGATTGTTCAAGAATTTTAATGAAAACCATATTGCTACTTTAAATGTCCAGTGAGCTTGACCTTTGACCTTCTGACCCTAAAATTCAATAAAGAACATCTTGTCTTCATGAAGTATATATATTAGGGGTGAATTCATAAATATCGATATATCGATACGTACGGTATAAAGCCTCTTGAGATATGCGTATACAAGAGGTGAGTTCCTTGAATATTTCGCATGTTAAAGTTTGGGCTTAAGGTCTTTAAGAGTACGTCCGGATAACGGGGCCAGTACAATTTCAAAAGAAAATGTCTTCAAGAATCAATACAGGAATATATAGTAAAAAAATAATCTGTGAAACTTTGCAAATGGAACCGTAATCAATCTTCGTGTGGAACGGTGATAATTACTATTTAAGTGTCCATACTTTTTACGCTCATTATACAATTAAACGTACAATAAAAACGAAAATCCCTTTGCAACAGGAACTACTGATCGATAGAGGGGATGAGTGTGACCGGCATTATCACGACCGTTTTCGGTAAGTCTATCTTTAATACCTTTTTATTCGGATCTATGCAGTGCCTCTACTATTCATGATATTATTCTATTGAACGCCAACGAATACCAATAAATCAAACAGTAAAATATGAAAAAAAACATGTCTTATTTTACAGAGCTAACATCCTGTACCTAAGCATTTCCGACAAGGCAGTTTCAAATTCGCGCATGAGACATTATGTTACGGTCATTATATGCGGCTCTGAAAATAGTCAATAGAACATTTACTTTTTAAAAAAAAGAAAAAACAACGCTTTTGAAATTATTATTGCAGTATTCATTACCCGAGACATCAGCATATTATTTTCTGTTTGCTTTCTCTTCGGTGATGGACTCAAACAAGACGATTGCTGTAATATTTGAAAATAGTGAAAAATTAATAAAAACTCTTAAATGTTGATTAGATCGCAATATATTGGATATCGGGGACTTTGGCATATCGTACCGTATGTAATTAAAAATTGTGCTAGCAATACACAGCCCTTAGTATATATGTATGAATAGTGACTCTAGGTAGAAAGGATAATGCTCTGGAACCCGGAAACCCATATTGCTACTTTTGATGTCCCAGTGCACTTGACCTTTGCTCTGTTTTGACCACCAAATTCAATAGGAAACCACCTTTGTCCCATGGGTAGGACCATATGCACGATGGTGACTCTGGGTGGAAAGGCTAACACTAAAGTCTGGAACCAATTTTGCCTAGAAGACGAATGGACAGACAATCTGATGTCCAGTAAACCAGTCCTCCGCCGTCCCCAACCTTGTTGCATGGGGGGGGGGGTAATAATTATGATAAAGGCTCCCTTCTCATTCCAATATTCATTTACTTTCCACATTATATCAATAGCATTGAAAAAAGATGCTTATTTCAAATGTTTTTACATATAAAACATCATGTACAAGTTTGCACCCCTTCAGGGTCAGAAAACCCCTCTACCCGGGGATTCACCAAAATTTAACAATTTTGGTAAAGGTGCGGCCCTTCCTGCTCTAACATCAACTATGCGATTTGGTTTCTCTCAAAACATGGTGCGGTTGTAAAAAGAATTTTTTGAAAATTGGTCAAATATTTTGGGCAGTTTCTTTTGCCCCCCCCCCAAGGCCCAGGGGGGCAAATAGACCTGCAATTTACAATTTATGTGGCCGCCTTTCCCAAAGATGCTTCAAGCCAAATTTGAAAAGAATTAGACTGGTGGTTATCAGAAAGAAGTAAAAATGTTCAATTGTTAACACATTTTCATCATGACCATTTTGGCCCCACCCTAATACTAAAACCCCTACCCCTAGGCTCATGAAATTTACGAAATTTTGATAAAAGGTTTCCCTATTCATCAAAATATCATTTAGTTTCACATTAATATCAAATAGCATCTGAAAAGAATGCTTTTCAAATGTTTAAATATACTAAACCATTATGTACTGAAGTTTGGCCCCCGCCTGGGGTCCAGCAACGCTCCCCGGGGATCACAAATTTACAAATTTTGGTAGAGGCTTTCCTGCTCTACATCACTATGCAATTTGTTTCTCTCAGACATGTGTGGTTGCCAAAGGCACAGAAGATTTTTGAAATTGGGTCACTTTTTTAGCAGTTTTTGCCTCCACCCCCCAGGCCCAGGGGGGCAACAAGACCTGAAATTACAATTTATGTGCGCCCTTGTCCAAATTATGCTTCATACCAAAATTGGAAAAGAATTGGACTGGTGGTTATCAAGAAGAAGTTAAAAATGCTCACCTTGTTACACAAATTTCAATCAATGACCATTTGCCCCAACCTTAATAACCAAAACCCTACCCCCTAGGGTACGAAAATTTAGCATTATTAATAGAAAACTCCCTGCTCATGTCCAAAAAATATCCATTTGTTTAATTCACCAATTATAGCATTAAAGAACAGATGTTTTTTCAAATGTTTTACACAAATACACCTATGTACCCAAGTTTGGGGCCCCGCCCTGGGGTCAGAACCCCTACCGGGGTCACCAAATTTAGCAATTTTGGTAGAGGTTTCCTGCTCTACATCACTAAGCATTTGGTTTCTCTCAGACAATGTGCGGTTGTAAGAAGAAGATTTTGAAAATTGGTCAACTTTTGGGTGCAGTTTTTGCCCCACCCCAAGGCCCCAGGGGAAAGAGACCTGAAAATTACAACCTTAATGTGCCCCTTGTCCCAAAAGATGCTTCAGTACCAAATTTGAAAAGATTGGACATTGTATCAAGAAGAAGTTAAAATGTTAAATTGTTAACGCAA
>CAJDSM010000265.1:0-12472 GCA_903981925.1 Ostrea lurida
AAGCTCATCATACAGCACACTGTATGTAAATCGGGGGTAAGTCATCACTACACACACTGTACGTAGAGCATCGGTGTAAGAGTCATCCGTACAGCACACCATACGTAGAGATCGGGGGTAAGTTCATCATACACACCACTGTATGGTAGAGATCGGGGGGTACAGTCATCGATACACACACCCGCTACATCAGGAGTGCAGCGGTAGTCAGACAACACAGCCATATGTAGAGATCTGGGGGTTAAGTCAGACACAACACCATACGTAGATATCGGGGGTAATCATCATACACACACCATACATAAGAGATTACGGGGTAAGTCATCATACACCACCGTACATAGAATCGGGGGTAAGTCATCATACACACACCGACCATAGAGATCGGGTGGAAGTCATCATAACACACACTGTACGATAAGATCGGGGGGTAAGTTCAGACACAAGTACATAGAGATCGGCGGTAAGTAGATACCACACCATACGTAAATATCGGGGGTAAGTCAGATAACACCGTATGTAGAGATCGGGTAGTCAGGACACACACCTTATGTAGAGATTGGGGGTAAGTCGAGACATACACACCATACGTAGAGATCGGGGGTAAGTCGAGATACACAACCATACGTAGAGATCTCGGGTAAGATCGACACACACCATAATGAGTAGAAGTCGGAGGGTAAGTCATCTCACACACCATACATAGAGAGGGGTAAGTCAAGACACACACGTTATGTAAGAGATCGCGGGTAGTCATCATACACACACCCTTACGTAGAGACAGGGTAAGTCAGTCAGACCACACCTACGTACGAGATCGGGGTAAGTCATCATACACCACACCATACGCTTAGAGAGTCGGGGGTAAGTCAAAGACACGGACACAGTATGTAGGATCGGGAGGTAAGTCGATCATACACACACCGTACGTAGGATCAGGGTTAAGTCATCAGACAGCACACGCGTTGAGCGTAGAGATCAGGGGTAAGTCATCGCACACACCATACGTAGCAATCCGGGGGTAAGCATCTACCACACCACGCTATGTTGAGGATCGGGGGTAAAGTCAGGACACACAACATACGTAGAATCGGGGTAAGTCAGACACACACTTACGTAGAACGGGGGTAAGTCTCATCACATACTATACATAGAGATCAGGGGTAAGTCATCATACACACACCATACGTAGAGATCGGGGGTAAGTCAGACACACACCGTAGTAGAGATCGGGGGTAATTCATTGGAAATAGTAACATATCCAATGTTTTTTTCCCTTTTAAATATGATTGTTGTAATGTTCGTGTATAGCAGTATTTGTGTCCATATAGTTGTAGGTTTTGACAAATAAGTTGCAACGACCCAATGGGAATGCATATATTGTCAAAAACTTGACTTCTTTTTAAGTATACATAGATGCTATTCATAAAGCAACTTTATAATTATAAGTTTGATATGCACACATTACTGTATGTAGAAAAATAGATAGTGATATGTAAATTGTGATATTTATTAAATGTGATGTGCCCTTGCGTGAAATAATAGACCTTTTTGCAAATCGTTCCATTTGTGGACTGAAAAAGGAAACTGTTCCAAGCTGTTAAGTAGCGTAAACAACCAAACGAAACTCATTGACAAAGCATTGTTTTAATTACATGGCAGGACTTAATGTCCAGATAGAATAGATCAGTTGGATAGTTTTACATGTCACAATGTATCCCCATCATGTATACGAAATTCAAATCTTATGATTCAGTTTACATGTACAGCGAATCTCGGTTATCTCAAGCTCGATAGGACTGAGAAAAAAGTTTGAGATATCTGTGGCATTCGAGCATTCAAGGGTAAAAAATACTTATGTGGTTTACATCCACTAATTTCGTTGAACAACCAATTTCGTGATTCGACTTGAAAAAACCGCAACCACACATTTCATATAGTGTTCAACACAAAGTTTTGGTGTTTCTGATAGAAGATTTTCCTGTTCTAGCTTGCTCCGTCATTGTCCGTGATCATGAGCGATCAATACATGTATAATGAAACTTTTTTTCCGGTAAACATCGCTAATTGAAGGATTAAACATTATTAAATAGAATACGCGTTCAATATGTGTTTACAAAGATAATTATTATTAATAAGCATTAAAAAAAAAAGAGAAATAATATGCTATACGTCATATTATTTGATTTTCAATTAAGGAATAATTTTAAATTGGGCTCTGATTTCACATACAGATTTTTTTCTGATTGAAATATAAATGCAGACGTTCCGATCAATGAACAAATGTGAATTTTGTTCATAGTAGATTTTGCCTGATCCATGAAAATTGATGCCCCATGGAATATGATGAATACCCACAGTATGGTAATAGTACAGTGTTCCAGCTAGGATTCAAGGGCAGCGGCATACAGGGGCAAAAGGGCACTACTGGTTTGAAAAGGGCACATGGAATATCATTTTGCAAGACAAAATATAGCTGTTTTGACACCATTCAGAATACTTCGGATTTAATTCCATGCCAAACGCAAAGGCCATTTGTTTTGAGCAAAAAAAAAATTTAAAAAAATAAACAGAAACCTGCAAAACAACCCCAGAATAGCACAAATTTTATTAAGCTGTAATAAAATAACATGTTATTCCATTAAAAGACGATCTTGAAATATATTAGATAGCATGATGACACTTCGTGTTATTCCGGTAGAGGAAATTCGAAGTTGGCGATTGCGCGACATTTCGTCAGGTGCCAGTGCTTATTTGAAAGCCTGAGGTGTCAATAAAGCTAATTATCACCTTCCACCCTGACTACATGCAGATTAAAGATTATCCTAATTGGATAATTGGACACGACCTCTAGGCAATTACATGACTACCGATTGTAAACTAAACATTTTTAATCTTTTTTCAAAAAACTGTACAAGGCATACATTGATTCGCTTCTTGAAGCAGAGGGCGCGGCAAAGGGCAGGCGGGGCGCGGCAAAGGGCAGGCAGGGGCGCAGCGCCCTTCTATTTTATGCTACGGAACACTGAGATAGGTAGCTGGAAGCTTCGATCCGAATCACTTCGACATAACCATGGTATTCGAAATAAGAGTGTTCGAGATAACAAGAGTTCAACTGTACTCATTTAAATGTATGTGTTTAGGGCCCTCTGAAACCACAGCATCGTTCAGTTGGTTCAAGAAAGAACCCCGGACATTTGTGACAGGGATGACGGCAAGATACCTCAGGATTTACGATTTAAGAGGTAGGTTGTAATTTGCCAATACAAGATTCCACAGGATTGACGAATTAAGAGGTAGGTTGTAATCTACTGATACAAGATTCCTCAGGTTTTACGATTTAAGAGGTAGGTTTTAATTCGCAGATTCAGGATTAACTCCTATTCTACTTATCTGTTCATTGAATCATATGTACTGCTGGTAGACAAAATAATGTTCTGAGACTCTTAGTTACTGATATTGTAATCCCCAACCAACTTTACTTGGGCTTACATCTCTACTATAGTCAGTGATAACAAGCATTTTTAAAAAGTGAAACATTTCCCATTTTAATGGAACTGCATTATATGAATTTATTTTTTTTAAGTAGATTTAGTTTCTTGTTTTTAGATTGTACACGTCCACAGATTCAGACGCAGACAAAGATGATCCGTGGTGTGATCGTAGACGCACAAAACGAGCATCGAATCGCCTCATTTAACGAGGTCAGTCATTATAGTGGGGGAAGTGGGCAAACAAATCCACAAGAAGCCGTTTTTGATGAAAAAATTATTCATGCCCATTTGGCAATCATTGTTAAGAAAGTAGTGTATTAAGTTGGTCAGGCAATCATGATATTAAACATATTTTACTTATCAACAATTAAAATGCAATTCCATTGGTTTTTAAAAAAAAAAAAAAAAAATTTAAACCTCCTATGGGACATAAAGAACAAATTGAATACTGTTACTCCTAGTCACTGGGGGTATTAGTTTCGGCAAATCTTCTACTATACAACCACACTTTTGTATGAAGTACTAAATGCATGGTCATGTAGTTTGGAAATTGTAGATTTCATGATCCTTGGGGGTTGGGCTTGATGTTCTCATTCCAGGTGTGGCCAAACTAGATACACAAGTGTTACACATACAGGTACATGTATATAGTGTTTATGTGTAAAACATTTGAATATCATCTTTAGTGCTTTGATACTGAGTAGAAGGTAAATGTATTTGTAGAAGAAGCTGATGGATTTTCAGCAATAATTGAAAAATTTTAAAGGATTTTAATGGGTATATAATACCCCCCCCCCCCCCCCCCCCTCCAAAAAAAGCAACTTTGAAATCCTGTGTTTACAGGTCAAAAGACATGACATAATTCTGTCAATATAAATAAATACTGTAAACGTATTATATTTTACGGTGGAAGTTTATTTTAGCGATTTCCGGAAGACTACTTCTGCTAAATCAAGTACACTGGCTCGCAACAGAGGCATGCATTCTGACGAACATAAAGGGAAGTGAACATCTGCTATTAAGTCGGCGTCAAATGTTAAAAAATCAAATATCCGCTAAATATCATATGCGTTAAATATAATACATTTACAGTACTGGTAACAACTATTATTCAGTCGTGACCTTGGCCCACATGTGAACATATGTTAAGAACATGACCACATGTGGAGGCACCTATGTCTAATAAACATGTTTATTTTTCTTTTTTTACAGAACAATGTTAGTGTTTGGGATGTGAGGAACTTTGACAAACCTGTATCTTTTTTATAGATCACCCATTAATGTGAAAGAACGAATTAAGGGGCATGGACACGTTTTGAGCTAAATGTTATATTTGCATTTTTAATGTTTCATTTGCTTATTTATGTTATTTCTTATGGTCAGCAAAAAACTGAATGCCATTTTTGAGTTACAAATGAGATACAGCACTTCCAATTCGCTGCTAATTGTAAACAACTGTTCATTCTGAACACAATTAAACAGTTTCAAGTGTTACTCGCATCACATTTTGATTTTAACATGGTATTTTCTGAGAATCAACCTTTACATAAACATCAACAAATCACGAGCCTTGCTTACATATAACAAAGAATTGTGAGCACTGTATCTCTGCTGTAACTCAACAACTGACATTAAATTTTTGCTGACCATTAGAAATAACTTGGTTAAGCATTCTAAACATTAAAAATGCATATAGAATTTAGCTCAAAACGTGTCCATGTCCCTTTAAGAAAATATAAAATTCACAGATTGAACTAAAGATTTACATGACACGTTGGTCATACAGATTTCTTGATGGTAAAAATTTACATCGCAAAATTGTAAATGCTAAAATCAAAAGGCAGGGATTGCTTTCATATCCAGCATGTACATTCCTTGTGCGAAGACTTTTCCATTGATACCAACAATTTTTGCCCTTGTGACCTTGAAATTGACCTTTCACCTACTTTGCAAATTATTTCCTAAAATGTTAAGTAATACCTGTCAACATAAAGAGTATGAAAACAATGTAACCTCTGGGGATTTTTTGCATATTAATTGCTTTGCTGATTATTTAAATCATTCCATGCTTATAACTGTTTTGATTTTCATAATACAAAGTTATTGCAATATTTTTCTTGAATTCAATTACATTTAGCGTACTATAAATATTTTTGTCCCTTTTCTCCCGACTTTTTCTGTACTTAATTTTGATCTGGGTAACAATTATTAAGTCACAGCTGCATGCAGTCACTGTAGGAAAAAAGAAATGAACTAATCATGTGACCTTAAGCAGCACTAGATGTTGACATTCCAAGAACCGAAAGCCATCTCAGCAATACGCTGGTGTCCCACCAGGTAAGTGCAAAAAGGTCACCATGTAATTGTAATTTACTTATACCCAGTACAAGTATTTTTGTTCAGAAGGCAATGTTGATTGGAATCAGAAAAGATTGATTGATTGTATATTGTTTTAAGTCCCATTTGAGACTTTTTCACTCGTGTGGAGACATCACCATTGCAAAATTTAGGCTTTTGCTCCGACAGCGCTTATGGCCTTTGAGCAGGGAGGGATTTTTATTGTGCCACACCTGCTGTGAAACGGGGCCTCGGTTTTTGGGGTCTCCTCCAAGGACCGCCCATTTAGTCGCCTCTTATGACAAGCAAGTGGTACTGAGGATGTATTCTATTAACCCGTATCCACATTGGGTGAAATTAAAAAAGAAATCCCATTCAGGAAATTTAGTCTGTCATTGATCAAGGTCTTGGGATTTGATTTATTGACTTTATATTACACGTTGTATACACTGTATCATGTATATTCACAAGTTATAATATATTCTATATATCATGTGTCGTGTATACAAATTTCTTTTTTCTTGGTCATCATCATGGTACAACATTTTTTTTAATCTACCGTATAGTATCGTGTATAGGGCGCACTTGTGTACAATGCGCAACCCCCACTTTGGGGGAAAAACATCTGGAAAAACCTTAGTCCTATGTATTGTGCGCATCAACAATAAATAATTCATACTACCTGTAAGTATTTCAGTCGTCATTGAAGTTGTTCGTAAATATATACTACTACCAAAGCGGTCTTAGGAAATTGTAAGCTACCGCTGATTCATTACTAAGAGAACGAAGAATATTTTGCCGACTATGTACTAGCTCGCCGACCTTTCAGTTTTACTGCGGAACTTCATATGGATACTACTTTTGTAGGTTTCGATGAGCCAACCAGTTTTATATAAATGTGACATACTACGCAATTGACAAGAAGAAAAACAAGAAAATGTATTATTTTGAATTAGTTGCTCAATGTCTGTACAGTTCATTTGTACGTAATTACTGTGTAATATGGCACATGACTGCTCTGGTGATATTTACATGAAAGTAAAGACTTTGAAAACGGTCGTTGGTGACCTGAACTTAGACCAGAAAAAAAGGATGAATTTTTTAGTCACATGTATTGTGCGCATCCCCCACTTTCTGGGTTAGAATTCCTGAAAAAAAGTGCTTGCAAAACATGATACTATATGGTATAGATTTTTAATCTATAGATTTTTAATCTATAATTATATAGATATTGTGACTGTGGATCCAAACCCTTTATTTCAAAGTTAAGTTATAGTGTAATTAATGTTGCAATAAGTGTAATTAGTATCCATTATTTTGTATTTTCAGGAAAGGTTACCTGGGAATCTTAAGTCAAGAAAGCTTGGCTGTTAGAATATACGATATTCTTCATCTACCTCAAACAGGTAAGTTAGAAACTGATTCAGGCTTGGAACTCTTTATAAATTATCTAATACATTATCAATTCCATGATTAATATTAAGTTCAAGTGAACTTTTAAACTCTTTGCGTTTATCTGTCAAACATTTAATCCAGAAAACACTTCTATGATTGGCCACGAGTTTCTATGATATTGGCCACGAGTTTCTATGATTGGCCACGAGTTTCTATGATATTGGCCCGAGTTTCTATGATATTGGCCACGAGTTCTATGATATTGGCCGCGAGTTTCTATGATATTGGCCAGCGTTTCTATGATATTGGCCGCGAGTTTCTTGATATTGGCAATTCTATGATATTGGCCACGAGTTCTTATGATATTGCCACGAGTTTTTATGATATTGGCCGCGAGTTTCTCTATGATATTGGCCACGAGTTTCTATGATATTGGCCGCGAGTTTCTATGATATTGGCCGCAAGTTTCTATAATTATTGGCCACGAGTTTCTATGATATTGGCGCAAGTTTCTATGATATTGGCCGCGAGTTTCTATGATATTGGGCTCGCGAGTTTCTATGATATTGGCGCGAGTTTCTATGAATATTGGCACGAGTTTCTATGAATTGGCCAACGCAGTTTTCCCCATTTCACGTTTGAAGACTGCACTCATAACCCAATTATTGCGTTATGGAAACTTTCCTATGGTGATGTTTTTTTAGCGATCACTAGGTATAACTGGTGGGAATAGCTGTTGGCCAGAATGTGCAAAGTAATAAGACCAAGTATGTCTAACATAATGGAAAAATGACTGCAATTCGAGATAATTTAAAGGTGGATTAGGACTTGGAACATTGAAGACACTTGGAGATAAGCAGACTACTGTGTTCAAGATACCAGAAGTTTTCTCGATTATTTACAGTCGAATCTCGTTATCTCAAACTCGATGGGACCAAGAAAAAAGTTCGAGATATCTATGGATTCGAGATATCAAGGGTGAAAATAATTGGAAAATAAGTGGTTGGGACCTCTAAATCAGTTCGACATAGACATGGTATTCAAGATATAAGAGTTCGAGATATCGAAGTTCAACTGTATATATAGGAAATATGGCTGGGACCGGCAATATTGACTTTGACATAAGTGGGGTATTTGAGATAACCTATATCCTAGATACAGATAGTTTACTGTATATAAATATAGCTGATATTTTCATTTCTGTTTCAAGAGGAAAGCAGCCATATATAATGATTATGACGATGTAGTTGACCCCCATAAGTTACATTGTAATTTGGTAACTTCATTTTAAGAATTTTTTATTTCACAGTGGGTTCCGATGAACTAGATCAATATTACAGTGAAAGAACAATTAAAGGTGAGTAGAGAACTGTATCGAAAGATGTGTACCGAAGGAGAGGGGTGTATACAGTTTTACCCCTGTCCATCATTCAGTCTGTCACACATTTCATAGACAACATATTTCATAACATAATTCTCAGCAACTATATATCACAGGTTACTAGCATTTTGCATGAAGCTTTATATGTATGGTGCATTGTGGGATGCATTTGTAGATTCATCAAATGTCTACTTCCTGTTTGCCGAGAACTTGGAATTTATATGCTCAACTTTTGTTACAGTAAAGGGTTTTAATTTCGCAGGGCTAAAATTTCGTGATTTTTCACTTTTGGTATTTTGCGATAGTTTAAATTTCGTGGAAAGTAAAGAGATTGAATTTGAATCATACCCCCTAATACAATGAACATGTTCAGTACTTTGCAATGGTTTTATTTTTGCGATCGTTAATGTAATCGCGAATATAGCGAAAATAAAACTCACGTGAAAATTTCCCCCTTTACAGTATCTAAAAGTGACATGACCGACAATTATTATTGGGGGTATGATCATTCCACAAATTAGCAAATACGTGCAGCAATGTGAAGGTTATGGTGGATACTATTTGGGTAATTCTTTTCTAAGATTTTTTTTTTATTCTTGTTTGCTGCAAATTTGGAGAAGGCTTATGTAGGCTCAGCCTGCTCCTATTATGTTATGCATAATGATTAAAAATATGTTTGAATTAAATTAAAGGAGAGACATAAGGAGGGAATATTTTTATCGATTTCTTGGTGAAAAAGTGAAAGGTCATGCAAGTGCATAGTCAATAATTATAAAAATGTTTCCCTTTGTAAGTGTTGTGTATAATTTATTTAGTCTTTGATAAGAAGTAGTTGCAATTAATATATTTTGAATTGAATTAAAATAATCAGTCGCAAAAATAGAAATTTCATAAATAATTAGTAGCAAATTTATAGAATCTTCAATATTATTTCTAAAGTTTTCACTTGATATTAACCATTCTTCATAGTTTACCAATATGATGTTCAACAAAAATCATTAAAGTAATCGATCTATTATATTTTTAGTTACCAACATAATTAACTAATTTACCTGATTTTCAACATATTTCAGTATTGAACAGCCAGGTGGTGACCTCGTTTTCCTGGCACCCGAAGCACGACAGCCGGCTACTGTCCATCACCCAGCAGGGGGCGCTCCGGGACATCAAGGTGTACGAACACATGCCGTTTGTGAGTATTGATTATCAGAAACACAATTCAGTTAGTATGTACGACAGTCGTACAAATCAAGAACACTTTATAACACTTGTTAACTTGTATTTAAGCAGCTTACGAAGTCTCTCATGACCACGTTCTGTTGTAAATCTGAAGTCACATATCATGAACACTTTGAATTTCCTAAAATTGAAGCATTTTGTATTATAATTAATGAACAAATTACCTGTGTATTTTGTTTCATATTAAGCACTGTGATTGATCATGGTACCTTTTGTAAATCAGGTAGCATCAACATTCTTCTTTTGCACATTAAGTACCAAAAAATTTGCTGCTGACGATTCTGTGCACTGATTTCAGAACTGGTCAGCTGACTCCCACTTAGTCACGGCCCACGGAAAATTAATGAATGATACCTCGCTTTGTCGAGACGAGTCTGGGCAACAAGATATTTCTGTCAAAATGAAGGAACGCATCATTGAGGGTTATGGGCTACAGGTAAAAAAAACTTGATGATTTTTAACTCACTGTAAGTATAATGGTAATGAATCTTTTGAAATCATTCTGTATGTCTGAAGTTACTGCTATCTGTCCAAGCTTTCTATCTGTTTCTGTCTGTCTGGAGCTCATCTGTCTGTCTGTCCATCTCTGTCTGTCTGTCAGGAGCTATCTGTCTGTCCGTCTGTCCATCTCTCTGTCTGTCTGTCTGGATGGAGCTATCTGTCTGTCTGTCTGTCCATCTCTCTGTCTGTCTGGAGCTATCTGTATGTCTGTCTGTCCATCTCTGTCTGTCTGTCTGTCTGGAGCTATCTGTCCATCTCTCAATCTGTCTGTCTGTCTGCAATTATCTGTCCATCTCTCTATCTCTGTCTAGAGTTATCCTTCAGTCTGTCTGAGTTATCTGTCCATAAATCTGTATGAGGATGCATGTATTGACTAATTATTACTAGCTTTAACAGTTAACACACACACATAATATCTTGTAAAGCAGTTTACTAAAGAAATAGACTTTGTTGTAACTGAATTTTACTCTCCAGAATCCAGTGCATTTTTGTCTGTATGAGAATTGTTTTCTTTGTTTCAGTCGGACCACATATGGCACAATGTTTTCGCCGTAAAAGATGAACCTGAGTTACACGGGGTGTGGAGGTGGTTGTCATGTACGTTAATTATACAATTGTATTGTATATTATGCCCCCGTGATCGAAGATCGGGGGGCATATTGTTTTTGTCCTGTCTGTCATTCTGTCCTTCTGTCATTCTGTCTGAAACTTTAACCTCGGCTATAACTTTTGAATGGTAAGTACTAGGGCATTGATATTTCACATGTGTGTTCCTTATGACAAGCCCTTTTATCTGGTACCAAAATGTTTGACCTTGACCTTGAATTTTGACCTACATTTTAAAAACTTTAACATTGGCCATAACTTTTGAATGGTAAGGGATAGACCTTTCATATTTCACATGCATAATCCTTATGACAAGCCCCATCTTCTGGCATGTGGAATATACGGGGACATTCGTGTTTCACAAACACATCTTGTTTTTAATTTGTCTTTTATTTTTGTTCAGACTCTCACATATCAGTGTACATGTACTTGATTGATTATGATGTACAGTGTACTTGTTCAATTATACTTTCCATACTCACCATTTGAACAAAAAAATTATATATCCATGCAGCTCCAATGATTTAATTTAAAGTCAGAAGATTGCTATAATTGTCATTTGTTTTAGGATTCTGTAGTACATTTAAGTACTTAGATATATTGTCATGGTTTTCATAGGAAAAAATCATTTTTGTCTTTCATCTGAAATTGGCATTTAAACAGTTTCTGTCAATGATTTTCACTTGTTGCATGATATGGTAGTGATTTTTTGTAGCATGCGCAGCTATTAAATTTTTGTAAATTCCGACAAACACATATTTTCATTTTTACTCTTGGGTTTCTCTGCATAATATTTATGAAAGATCATTCCTTTTCAGATGCTCGAGAAATGATTGAGTACACCAAGCAAGGACAATTCGCACAGCGAGGCATACAAGGCAGACACTTAGGGGTGAAAAGCATTCTGGGATTGGATAGCGAAGACTTGCCAACTTCACAAATGACCAATATGTACTGGTCATCTGACTTTTCACGAAAATTATCTTGTGTAAAGCAGTATCATAGTGCAGAAAGGTCAGTGTAGTCAAAGGTCAGGGTTAAAAGGTCAGTCTAGTTATAATGATAGAGCTATCTCTTTCACTGCCATATTTTTTAAAAATCATTTCCATACTGTCTGCCAAATATAAATTACCCAAATACTATTTTGAAATATATTTTTATTGCCATGTTGAGTCATGCTTGGCATACATGTTCAAACCACATAAATAAAAAAAAACCTGGACATTTGGACGGGGAAAAAATATGACTGCAGTCCTCTATTGACTAAATTAAGTTTTCAAAACTGGGGGAAATTTCAATGGGTAAAGCTGGATTCGACTTTTGTTGCCCAAGACAGTATATTGGTAAAAATGACTTTAATCGCCCATAGCAATAGATCAATGAAATGCAATAATGATCAGAAGATCAGTGAAATGCAGTGATGATCAGATGTTTTGAGGTTCATGATAATGTTCATACACAGTCTCACACAGATCCCAAAGTCCGTTACTGTACTTATCTTGTGATAAACATGTATAAG
>CAJDSM010000265.1:12497-29135 GCA_903981925.1 Ostrea lurida
ATAAGCACTGATGTTGTATGATTGATCAGCAAGTAAATGATTAAACACCTGACACTGTATGATTGATCAGCAGTAAATGATTAAACACCTGATGCGGTATGATTGACTGTAGTAAACGATAAACACCTGATGCTGGATGATTGACCGGCAGTAAGATGAATTAACACCTGACGCTGTATGATTGATGGCAGTAAACGATTAAACACCTGATGCTGTATGATTGACCAGCAGTAAATGATTAAACACCTGACGCTGTATGATTGATCAGCAGTAAATGATTAAACACCTGACGCTGATTGATTGACAGCAGTAAATGATTAACACCTGATGTTGTATGATTGATCAGCAGTAAATGATTAAACACCTGACGCTGTATGATTGACCGGCAGGAAATGATTAAACACCTGATGCTGTATGATGACCAGCAGTTTCTATTTTGTTTGTAAATGATTAAACACCTGACGCTGTATGATTAACCCGCAGTTTCTATTTTGTTTGTTGCAGATCAAGGCCCTACAGCTGTGTGGGTGGGGAGGTGAAAGACACAGACCAGAGACTTTAGAGACAATTCTACATGAGTAAGTCCTCCCGTGTTACCTCCAGACTGTTATCAGAGTGCTTCAGACTGTTATCAGGTGCTCTGTTATCAGAGTGCTCCAGGCTGTTATCAGAGTGTTCATTATTGGAGTGCTCCAGACTGTTATCAGAGTGTTCTTATAGAGTGCCCGATGTTATCAGAGTGTCCAAACTGTTATCAGAGTGCTCTGTTTCAGAGTGTTCCAACTGTATCAGAGTGCTCTGTTATCAGAGTGTCCAAACTGTTATCAGAGTGTTTCTGTGTATCAGAGTGTTTCAGTTCTGTTATCAGAGTGTTCTAGTTATCAGAGTGCTTCAGGCTGTTACAGAGTGCTCTGTTATCAGAGTGCTCTTCTATCAGAGTGCTCAGGCTGTTATCAGAAGTGTTTATTATTGGAGTGCTCAGCATTGTTATCAGAGTGTTCTGTTATCAGTGTTCCAAACTGTTATCAGAGTGTTCTGTATCAGAGTGTTCCAAACTGTTATCAGAAGTGTTCTGTTATCAGAGTGTTTCAGTCTGTTATCAGAGTGTTCTGTTATCAGAGTGCTCTTCTATCAGAGTGCTTCAGGCTGTTATCAGAGTGCTCTGTTATCAGAGTGCTCTTCTATCAGAGTGACTCAGGCTGTTATCAGAGGTGTCTGTTATCAGAGTGCTCTATCTATCAGAAGTGCTTCAGGCGATGTTATCAGAGTGTTCTGTTATCAGAGTGTTCCAAACTGTTATCAGAGGTGCTCTGTTAATCAGAGTGTGTCCAAACTGTTATTCAGAGTGTTCTGTTATCAGAGTGTTCCGTCTGTTATCAGAGTGTTCTGTTATCAGAGTGCTCCAGGGGTTATCAGAGTGCTTCTATCAGAGTGCTTCAGGGGTTATCAGAGTGCTCTGTTATCAGAGTGCTCTTCTATCAGAGTGCTTCAGCTGTTTATCAGAGTGTTCTGTTTATCAGAGTTTCAAACTTATCGAGTGTTCTGTATCAGAGTGTTCCAGTCTGTTATCAGAGTCTTTTCTATCAGAGTGCTTCAGGCTGTTTATCAGAGTGTTCTATTATTGGAGTGTCCAGATTGTTATCAGGTGTTCTTGTTTTCAGAGTGTTCCAAACTGTTATCAGAGTGCTCTGTTATCAGAGTGTTCCAAACTGTTATCAGAGTGTTCTGTTATCAGAGTGTTCCAGTCTGTTATCAGAGTGTTCTGTTATCAGAGGTGCTCTTCTATCAGAGTGCTTCAGGCTGTTATCAGAGTGCTCTGTTATCAGAGTGCTCTTCTATCAAGTGCTTCAGACTGTTATCAGAGTGTTCTGTTAATCAGAGTGTTCAAAATGTTTATCAGAGTGCTCTGGTATCAGAGTGTTCCAAACTGTTTCAGAGTGTTCTGTTACAAGTATGTTCCAGTCTGTTATCAAGAGTGTTCTGTTATCAGAGTGCTCCAGGGTGTTATCGAGATGCTCTTCTATCAGAGTGCTTCAGGCTGTTATCAGAGTGCTCTGTTATCAGAGTGCTCTTCTATCAGAGTGCTCAGGCTGTTATCAGAGTGTTCTGTTATCAGAGTTGTCCAAACTGTTATCAGAGTGTTCTGTTATCAGAGTGTTCCAGTCTGTTATCAGAGTGCTCTTCTATCAGAGTGCTCCAGACTGTTATCAGAGTGCTCTGTTATTGGAGTGCTCCAGGCTGTTGTCAGAGTGCTACAGGCTGTTATCAGAGTGCTCTGTTATCAGAGTGTCCCAGACTGTTATCAGAGTGCTCCAGGCTGTTATCAGAGTGCTCTGTTATAGAGTGTCCCAGACTGTTATCAGAGTGCTCCAGGCTGTTATCAGAGTGCTCTGTTATCAGAGGCTCTGTTATCAGAGTGTCAGGCTTTATCAGAGTGCTCAGGCTGTTATCAGAGTGTTTTGTTATCAGAGTGCTCCAGGCTGTTATCAGAGTGCTCTGTTATCAGAGTGTCCCAGACTGTTATAGAGTGCTCCAGGCTGTTTATCAGAGTGCTCCAGGCTGTTATCAGAGTGCTCCAGGCTGTTATCAGAGTGCTCTTGTTATCAGAGTGTCCCAGACTGTTATCCAGTGCTCTGTTATTGAAGTGCTCCAGACTGTTATAGAGTGCTCTGTTATTGAAGTGCTCCAGGGTGTTATCAGAGTGCACTGGACTGTTATGTTAGTGGTCCAGTTTTCAAATTTATAATTATAAGTGATATTCTTAGATCAAAATGTTCCTGGTTATAGAGAAAATAAGTTTGCTTGTAGAGGACTTTTTTCTGGTTGAAGAAACATATTTTTCTGTATCATTAGAATCTCGTTCATTCCAGTAACATTTTTGGTGTATCAACAGATTGAAATGAAACTCCACAAAAATGAATGATATTTTTTTCAGACTCCAGATGACGGTCGTACACAGTAGCAGCTGCCATGGCGCTATTTAACCTCCAGATCTCCAAAGCGAAGAGATACTAAGCACTAGCAGTTCTAAAGATCAAGGTCAGTACTTTCTGTTTCATGATTAATTATACCTCCCGCAAACAAAGTTTTTTTTTTTTGGGGGGAGGGTAATAGGAATCACTCTGTCCGTCTGTCTGTGCAGATTCGTGTCTGAGCCGTAATTTCTTTGTTCTTTTGAGGTAGGCATACCATATTGGCACATGGGTGTATCACTATGAGACAATGTGTCATGCATATTCATTACCTCTGAGCTTTGATTTCAAGGTCAAAATTATAGTTTTTTTAACATGAATTTGTGTCATTGATCAGCAGTAAATGATTAAACACCATGCGTATTGATTGACTGGTAGTAAACGATTAAACACCTGATGCTGTATGATTGACCGGCAGTAAATGATTAAAACACCTGACGCTGTATGATTGACTGGCAGTAAACGATTAACACCTGATGCTGTATGATTGACCAGCAGTAAATGATTAAACACCTGACGCTATGATTGATCAGCAGTAAATGATTAAACACCTGACGCTGTATGATTGACCAGCAGTAAATGATTAAACACCTGATGTTGTATGATTGATCAGCAGTAAATGATTAAACACCTGACGCTGTATGATTGACCGCAGTAAATGATTAAACACCTGATGCTGTATGATTGACCAGCAGTTTCTATTTTGTTTGTAAATGATTAAACACCTGACGCTGTATGATTAACCAGCAGTTTCTATTTTGTTTGTTGCAGATCTAAGGCCCTACAGCTGTGTGGGTGGGGAGGTGAAAGACACAGACCAGAGACTTTAGAGACAATTCTACATGAGTAAGTCCTCCCGTGTTACCTCCAGACTGTTATCAGAAGTGCTTCAGACTGTTATCAGAGTGCTCTGTTATCAGAGTGCTCCAGGCTGTTATCAGAGTGTTCTATTATTGGAGTGCTCCAGACTGTTATCAGAGTGTTCTGTTATCAGAGTGCTCCAGACTGTTATCAGAGTGTTCCAAACTGTTATCAGAGTGCTCGTTATCAGAGTGTTCCAAACTGTTATCAGAGTGCTCTGTTATCAGAGTGTCCAAACTGTTATCAGAGGTTCTGTTATCAGAGTTTCCAGTCTGTTATCAGAGTGTTCTGTTATCAGAGTGCTTCAGGCTGTTATCAGAGTGCTCTGTTATCAGAGTGCTCTTCTATCAGAGTGCTTCAGGCTGTTATCAGAGTGTTCTATTATTGGAGTGCTCCAGATTGTTATCAGAGTGTTCTGTTATCAGAGTGTTCCAAACTGTTATCAGAGTGCTCTGTTATCAGAGTGTTCCAAACTGTGATCAGAGTGTTCTGTTATCAGAGTGTTCCAGTCTGTTATTCAGAGTGTTCTGTTTCAGAGTGTCCTTCTATCAGAGTGTTCATGTATCAGTCAGTGCTCTGTTATCAAGAGTGCTCATGTTATCAGAGTGCTCTGTCATTATCAGAGGTGCTTCAGGACTGTATATCAAGTGCATGTTAATCAGAGTAGCTCTAATCTAATCAGAGTGCTTCAGACTGTTATCAGAGTTGAAATTCTGTTATCAGAGTGTTCCAAACTGTTATCAGAGTGCTCTGTTATCAGAAGTGTTCCAAACTGTTATCAGAGTGTTCTTTATCAGAGTGTTCCAGCTGTTATCAGAGTGTTATCTGTATAGAGTGCTCCAGAGGTGTTATCAGAGTGCTCTTCTATCAGAGTGCATCAGGCTGTTATCAGAGTGCTCTGTTATCAGAGATGCTCTCTATCACAGAGATGCTTTCAGGCTGTTATCAGAGTGTTGTTATCAGGTGTTCACACTAGTTAGATTGTTTTATTCAGAGTGTTCCAGCTTGTTATCAGAGTGCTCTTCGTATCAGAGTGTTCAGACTGTTATCGAGGTTCTATTATTACGATGCTCCAGTTTATATCAGAGTGTTCTGTTAACGAGTGTTCCAAGTTATAATTATACAGAGTGTCTCAAGATGTATATCAGAGACTGTTAGATTCTGTTATCAGAGTGTTCCAGTCTGTTATCAAGAGTGTTCTTTATCAGAAGATATGATGCTCTCTTATCAGAGTGCTTCAGTGTTATCAGAGTGCTCTGTTATCAGAGTGCTCTTCTATCAGAGTGCCTCAGAGTGTTATCAGAGTGTTCTGTAATCAGAAGTGTTCCAAACTGTTGTATCAGAGTGTTCTCTGTTATCAAGAGTGTTCAAATTGTTATCCGATGTTCTGTTATCAGGAATGTTCCAGTCTTGTTATCATGAGTGTTTGTTATGAGTGCTCCAGAGGTGTTAATCAGAGTGCATCTTCTATCAGAGTGGATTCAGGCTGTTTAATACAGAGTCTGCTCTTTATCAGCAGTGCTCTTCTATCAGAGTGCTTCAGACTGTTATCAGAGTGTTCTGTTAATCAGAGTGTTCCAAACTGTTATCAAGAGTGTTCTGTTATCAGAGTGTCCAGTCTTTATCAGGTTTTCTATCAGAAGTCTCAGGCTGTTATCGGTGTTCTATTATTCGGAGTGCTCCAGATTGTTATCAGAGTGTCTGTTCATCGAGTGTTCAATGTTATCAGAGTGCTCTGTCTCATCAGAGTGTTCCAATACTGTTATCAGAGTGTTTCTGTTATCAGAGTTGTTTCCAAGTCTGTTATCAGAGTGTTCTTATCCGAGTGCTCTTCTTCAGAGCTGCTTCAGGCTGTATTCAGAGTGCTCTGTTATCAGGGTAGTGGCTCTTCTATCAGAGTGTTCAGACTGTTACAGGGTTGTTATCAGAGGTGTCAAACTGTTATCAGAGTGCTTGTTATCAGGAGTGTTCAAAACTGATTATCAGAGTGTTCTGTTATCAGAGAGTGTCCGTCTGGTTATCCAGGAGTGTCTGTTTATCAGAGTGCTCCAGGGTGTTATCAGAGTGCTCTGTCTAGTGCAGGTGCTCAGGCTGTATCGAGTGCTCTGTTAGTAAGAGTGCTCTTCTATAGGGTGATTCATGCGTTATCAGGTCTGTTATCAGAGTGTTCCAACTGTTACAGTTCGTTAATCAGAGGTGTCAGTCTGTATCAGAGTGCTCTTCTATCAGAGCCCAGACTGTATCAGAGGTGCTCTGTTGGAGTGCCAGGCTGTTGTTCAGAGTGCTCCAGGTATCAGAGGCGTGTTAAGCAGAGTGTCCCAGACTTGTTATCAGAGTGCTCCAGGCGTTATTCAGAGTGTTGTATCAGAGTTGTTCCCAGACGTGTATCAGAGATGCTCAGGCGTTATCAGAAGTGCTCTGTTATTCAGAGGTGTCTGGTTATCAGTGTGAGTGCTCCAGGCGTATAGAGTTGCCAGCGTTATCAGAGTGTTCTGTTATCAGTGTGCTCCAGGCGCAGGATGCTCTGTTGTCAGAGTGTCGAGGACTGTTATCCAGAGTGCTCCAGGGCTGTTAATCAGGTGCTCCAGGGCTGACAGAGCCCAGCTGGTTACAGGCTCTGTTATCAGAGGGTCCAGACTAGTTACAGAACTGCTCTGTTATTGAAGCGCTCCAGACTGTTCATCAAGAGCATCAGAGTGCTCTGTTATTGAAGTGCTCCAGGGTGTTATCAGAGTGCACTGGACTGTTATGTTAGTGGTCCAGTTTCAAATTTTCATAATTATAAAGTGATATTCTTTAGATCAAAATTGTTCCTGGTTATGAGAAAAATAAGTTTGCTTGTAGAGGACTTTTTTCTGGTTGAAGAAACATATTTTTCTGTATCATTAGAATCTCGTGTTCATTCCAGTAACATTTTTGGTGTATCAACAGATTGAAATGAAACTCCACAAAAATGAATGATATTTTTTTCAGACTCCAGATGGACGGTCGATACACAGTAGCAGCTGCCATGGCGCTATTTAACCTCCAGATCTCCAAAGCGATAGAGATACTAAGCACTAGCAGTTCTAAAGATCAAGGTCAGTACTTTCTGTTTCATGATTAATTATACCTCCCGCAAACAAAGTTTTTTTTTTTGGGGGGGGAGGGTATATAGGAATCACTCTGTCCGTCTGTCTGTGCAGATTCGTGTCTGAGCCGTAATTTCTTTGTTCTTTGAGGTAGGCATACCATATTTGGCACATGGGTGTATCACTATGAGACAATGTGTCATGCATATTCATTACCTCTGAGCTTTGATTTCAAGGTCAAAATTATAAGTTTTTTTAACATGAATTTGTGTCTGGGCCATAACTTCCTTCATTCTTTGCCATAGGCATTCTATATTTGGCACATGGATGAATCACCATGAGGTGATGTGTCATGAACTCTGTCTGTCTGTCTGTCTGTCTGTGTGTGTATGCAGATTTGTGTCCAGGCCATAACTTCTTTGTTCTTTGATGTTGGGGATACATCACTTAGTGAATATATATATTTAATTGCAGTGGTAGAATTAGAAATTTATTTCAAAATTAAGGGTTATCTCCCTCGGGCATAGCTCTGATCCTTTAACATATTTGGCTCCAGTCTATAGCACTCCATTTTTCAGCTCTATAGTATTTTTTTATTTACATGTTTTGAATTTCAACATTTCGGTATGAGCATCACTGAAGAGACATAATTTGTCGAAATGCGCATCTGGTGCATCAAAATTGGTACCGTATGATATTAACATTAGTGACCTACACATATAATGAAATTAAAGCTTCATCATTACAGACATTTCCGGACATTTTAGAAATCTAACTGTAAGAAAATGCACACAGTAAATGTCATGTTTAAAGAAGATTTTGCATTACAGTTTGATGTCTAAAGGAACAAAAGTTTTATTAGTTTAGTTTCTTATGTCCAGGCCCGCAATCAGAGAACACAGATTTGAGTACAGTTGCCATGGCGATTGCGGGTTACACGGAGGAGAGGAACACGCTATGGAGGAAGACGTGTATGCAGCTACAACAGAAGCTTCAGGACCCCTACCTCAGGGCCATGTTTGCTTTCCTCACCTGCGACCGGGAAAATTATGAGGAAATTCTGGTGAGCATTGTGTTGAAAACTTGGGAGGAAGAAACGGCTGAAAGTATTATATGTTAAGATTTCTGTTGATTGTGAAAACTCAGTGTGCGTACATAGGCTTATTGTTTGTCAGAAATATAATCTACTGATAGGAACTTTTAACAAGTGGAGATTGGTTGTGAGATGTATAGATCTTATCTTTTGTATAGTGTAACTAGATAGTTAGAAATTTTCTCCTCATTCAGAATACTCTAGTTGAAGGTTTCTGCACAAATTTCTACTCACATCTCTGTACTAAGAACAAGGATTTTTTAATATTAACACCTCTTTTTATACCCCCCGCAAATGGGGGGGGTTACTATAGGTTTCACCTGTCTGTCGTCCGTCTGTCTTGTCTGTCTGTCTGTCGAGAATATTGGTTGTTGTCCGCAACTCTTCCTAGAACGACTTGCAGGATTTCAGTGAAACTTTGTGGAGGATTTAGGAATAATACATAAATGGAGATGTGCCATATGTGGTCAAGGACATTTTTTGTTCTGATCATTTGCACATGAGTACGATGACTTGGCTCACTTATAATAGGCATTATCTACCCAATCATAGCTGCATCTGCATGGCACGATGCGTTGTCCGCAACTCCCTCCTAAACGACGCTTGCAGATTTTATATGAACTTTGTGAAGTTGTTAGATAATAATGGAGATGTGCATATTGTAGGAATTTTTAATTTGGACAATTTTTGTACAAGATATGAACGTTGGACTTAGGGCATTTTCCACCAAAATACCTATATCAATCAGTTGTGTTGTCCGCAACTCCTCAAATGACTTTCAGGGATTTTTATGAATCTTTGTGGAGGTTAGATCAGCATAATGGAGATGTGCATATTGTCAGGAATGTTTGTTTTGGACAATTTTTGTACAAGATATGAACGTTTTTGGACTTACGGCATTCTTCACCAATGTATGCATTAGTGCATCGTCCACAACTCCTCTAAAGAATAATATACTATATTACCCATTTGATTAACCAACTTCTGGTTATCTGAGAAAAAATCTGTTGGTTCATTATGTTAGTGTGCCCCGCGGGGGGTATTAGTCCCGATAGGACAGTTCTAGTTAATATTAATTGATTTATCAAGGCCCCGCATTGACAGATGTGGTGCCTATCATAGTTTAAATTTGTCCTTCCATCCATCCGTCTGTCTGTCAACACTTTTCGTCAACACTAAAACTCGAAGCTTATACATTGTACATGTATGAAATTTTACACATGTGTTCATCAATATCTGTATATTGAAATTTGGTGTTATTGGGGCAAATTTTTGTGGGAGAAAATTAAATTTTTCCATGAAAATTCACATATTTTGCAAATCATATTTTATGAACACTACAACTCAAATCTACATTGTACATAGCTGAAATTTTGCACACTTGTGTATCACCATCTGGAGATGTCTCAGCAGGGCCCTGGCTGACTTTGTTGGTGTTTAGTTCACCCTTGCTTTTGTGGTGGTCAGCCGGGTTTGATGGCCAATGGTCTGGTTAGCTCAGTTAGTAGAGCACCTGACTAGAGATTCAAGTTCAAATCCTTGATTGATCCGCTGCATTTTCTCCCTTACTGTAACACTTCAAACATCATACAGAATTACAAGATAATCAGCAGGGTTTACATACATGTAGCTCTTCTCTTTAAGGAGGAATGCTACACCAGAGAAATTTGACGTGGATGAAAAATAGAGGATATTTTTAAACTTAACAGAATATTTGAGCACTTAAAAAGTTTCAAATGTCACTCAATTTTCGTCAAAAAATTGGCCAGTTATTAGGAGAAACCAATTGGTGACAACAAAATTATAAAACACTGCTGGAAGTCGATACCCGCGATCTGACAGGTTCAGGAATGGCAACGGTCGCTAACAGTTACACAGTAGCATCGGTTTAGTCATTCTAATGTTTGAAATGATCTTGATATATACCCTGATAGTGTATTTTCATCCACTATTATTCGAAAGGAAGTCAGCCCCTTAATTATGAACGAATCGTTAGAAGATCCCCTTGAAAAGGTTGCCAACTTTAGCTTTGGTCACAACATACTAAGACTTCATTTAGTTATCAGAGAGGTCAAGGTCAAATATTTATCCAGATTAGAGTGAAGGTCAAATGTGCTATGGTCTTGACCATGCTTGCAGTAGATGGCCTCCCAAGCAAAGTCTTCATTGATTGGTTGATTGGATGTTGTTTAACGTCTCACTTGAGAATTTTTCACTCATATATATTATGGAGACGTCACCATTGCCAGTGAAGGGCTGCAAAATTTAGTTCTGTGCTTGATGCTTATGGCCTTTGAATAAGAAGGGATCTTTATCGTGCCACACCTGCTTTGACTCGGGACCTCGTTTTTTCCGGTCTCATCCGAAGGACTTTCACATTAAGTTACAACAAGCAAGGGGTACTGAGTATCTATTCTAACCCGGGTCCCCACGGGACAGCTAAGTCTTGAAGTTGTGCAGTAAATACTTACTAAAATGAATGAAATTAAAATGTGATATTTGTAAATGTTAATTTCCCCCTTACTCTCCAGAGGCATGGATGGAGAAAGGTAATTGTGGCACACATTTTTATTTAGCTCATCTTTAAATAATCATCGACCTACTTCATCACTGAACTTCTCCTTATTTGTAACTTGCATCTGTTTTCTTTTCTAGTCTGAGAGATTTTACACATAACTATTTTATATTTATGGAATTCTTCATAATGTTCCTAATTAATTATAGGAAGTAAAAAAAACAGCTGTTACATAGGGCCAAGGTCATTCAGGTGAGTGATGTGGCCCATGGGCCTCGCGTTTAATGCTCTCAGATATTCATGTCATTTAATATTTGGTACATTGCTCAACCATATGACAATTTACATAGTATGCTGTAGTTTTTGGTGGAATTCCTATCGGCACAAACTTTGCTCCTTTGTTAGCTGACCTGTTTTTATGTTCGTGTGACACAGAATTCATTCAAAAGCTTCTATATGAGAAGAAGAAATCTCTAGCGGTCGCCTTTTATTGTGTCGCCTGCCTGCGTTAGCGGAGGCGACATATAGGGATCACTTTAATCGTCTTGCGGCGTCGTTGTCGTCGGTGTCACAAAATTTTCTCTCACATTTTTTTCAGAAAACCATAGGCACTTCCTGATATTTGGCACAGAGCAATCAGTATGGGAGATCTGTAATGTGGTATGCAGTTTCCATCTGCCGCATATCAACTTCTGTTTGAGCAACTTAGAATATATTTTAAAATAGACAAATTTCTGTCCATTATTTCTCAGGAACCACACAGGCTAGCTTCCTGATATTTGGCACAGACATCAGTATGGAGAAACTGTATCGTGTAACACAGTTTTCCAATCTGCCATATGTCCACTTCCTGTTTGACGCAAACGTTAGAATTAATTTTTAATTAGACAAAATTCTGTCCACTTTGTTCTCAGGAAACCACATAGGCTAGCTTCCTGTATATTGGCACCAGAGCATTCATGTATGGAGATTTGTATCGGTAACGCAGTTCCTATCTGCGCAATGTCCACTTCTGTTTGACGCGACTTAAGGAATATTTTTGCAATATGACCAAACTTTCTGTCAACATTTTCTTCAAGCGATAAACAGGCCACTTCCTGAATTGGCACATGAGCAAGTATGGAGAACTGTAATCCGTGTAACACAGGTTTCCATGCTGCATACCACTTCCTGTTTGGACGCAACTTTATTTCTTTGATGACAATTTTGGTCCACAAAGTAATTACTGAGGGCCCTGACGGAACCTTGAAAATTTCATTATTAAGCTAGAATCTCACAAATTTGGCAATCTCATAAAATTATCTCAATGCTTTCATGTATATTCCATTATGGTTAGAATATGCATTGTCATTCTGGTTAACTTGAACAGAACTGAATTCTGACAAAAAAATTATAATCATATACTTTTTTGCCATGATGATACTTTAAATGATGAAGTAATTTTTCAAATGAAATTAGAAGTAGGCAGGCGACACATGTCTTCCCTGGAAGACTTACCACTAAGTTTGACATCTCCATCTATCAACGACGATTTATCTCTCAATAATAATTGTTATTCATATATCGATTCAATATATCCCAGTGAACTAGAAACAAAAGACATCACAGAGTCTTCCATATCTGCTTCATACTTGGATATTTTATTGAACATAAAATTAATGACAAATTAAAAATTCAACTTTATGATAAACGGGACGATTTCAGCTTCTCCATCATCAACTTCTCATATTTATGTAAACAACATTCCATCATTACCTGCATATGGTGCGTATATATATCTCAACTTATTCAGTTCACAAGAGCTTGTTCTGCGTATGATCAGTCTTTGAATCAAGGCAGGTTTTCAACAATGGATATGATCACATTTATAAGCAATTAAATTTTTTGAACAAATTTCTGTGAGAAAGTTCAGGTTCTTTTCTCCCCTTACTGAATGACGACTCTTTGTTCTGTTTGTGTATTATGTGAGAAAGTCAATCTGAATGGAATGGAATCTATATGCTGCATGAATAGTAAAAAATTACATATGTTAACTTTACAATCATTCTGCAAATATTTGCATGTAGTACCATGAGGAAGAATTTTATGTTAGTGGTGTGTCAACAGTTATTGTTTTTATTTGATTATTCAGTAACAGTTTGCTTTTCTTTCTTTCATTCATATACATGTATATACTTTTATTTTCCAACTTGTTTAGCACATCTGAGCTGAAGGCTCAAGTGAGTTTTTCTGATATTGTTTTACATCCGTCTAGCTGTCTGTTCATCTATTCAGAACCATTGGGCCAATTTCATTCAAACTTGGTACAAATCATCCTTGGGTGAAGAGGATTCAAGTTTGTAGAAATTATGGACCAAGGCCCCATTGAAAGGGGAGCTAATCACACAAAAAAAAAAAAAAAATAGGGTGAGGTCATTTAAAAACAATTTCTGCTCAAGAAGCATTGACCTAGCTAGAAAAACTGAAATTTACATGAAAGCTCTCTGGAGATTCCAGTTTGTGAAAATGACCAGGGTTGGGGGGGGGGGTCAAATTTTACATGTGAATATATAAAAATTCTCCAGAAATACGGAGCCAATTTCAGCCAAACTTTGTACAAATCCTTCTTGGGTGTAGGAGATTCAAGTTTGTTTAAATGAAGGGTCATATCCTTTTCAAAGGGGAGACAATTACAAAAATGCAAAATAGGATGAGGTCATTTACAAATCTTCTCAAGAACCACTGGGCCAGAAAAGCTGAAATTTACATGAAAACTTCCTGACACAGTGGAAATTCATGTTTGTTCTGATCATAGTCCCCAGGGAGTAGGGTGGGGCCATAATAGGGGATTAAAATTTTACATACAGATTTATTCAAACATTTTCTCCAGAACCACTGGGCCAATTTCAATCAAACTTGATACAAAGCATGCATGGTTGAAGACAATTCAAAATTGTTCAGATGAAGGGTCATTTTCCTTTCAAAGGGGAGATAATCATGAAATGGCAAAAATAAGGTGAGGATATTTAAAAATCTTTTTCTTAAGAAACCACTGGGCCAGAAAGGTTTAGATTTACATGTAAGCTTGAAAAAAGACAAAATTCTCAAATGCTTCACAACAGCAAGGCCTTTAAGTCACTCAGGTGAGCAATATGACCCATGGGCCCCTTGTGTTTCATTTTGAAATGGATGTATAACTTAGATGTTTAAGTACAGTTGAACTTCGATATCTGGAACACTGATATTTCGAGGACCATGATTATGTCGAACTGATTTGGAGCTCCCAGCCACCTATTTTCTAAATATTTCTACCCTCGATATCTTGAATCTATGGTTATCTAGAACTTTTCTCTTGGTCCCATAGAGTTCGAGATAGCAAGGTTCAACTGTAGTTTGCTTATCATAGTAGCAGTAATTAAGAACCTACAGTGAATTAAATTACAATAAGTCAAATATATATCAGAATTTCATGTAGAACAACATGATGATATTCATATAAGGATACACATCCTGTCTTTTTATTTGAAATTATTTTTAAAAGATTTGTAAGATTTTAAAAGCAAGCTTACTAATTTTGAGCTCAATATGAAGATCAGAGTGCTGACAGACTTTGTTAATTATGAATTTGATTTCTGTTTATTACACAAACTTTGTTAATTATTAATTTCTGTTAATTTCTGTTTATTACACAAACTTTGTTAATTATCAATTTGATTTCTGTTAATTACACAGACTGACCAGGGGCTGATGCAGTTATCTGACAAGGTCGCCTTCGCCTGTATCTATCTAGACGACGAAAAGGTAACATAAAAATTTTAAAAAATTATATCAAATGTACCAGTCTGGATGTTTTAACTATCTATCGATCTAGATGAAAAGGTAAAGTAAAAATTAAATCAAAAGCTCTGGATGATTTAACTGTATCTATCTAGACGAAAAGGTAAAGTAAAATTTTTATAAAATACATTGGATGTTTTAGCTGTATCAACTGGTTGGTTGTTGGTTAGTTGTATATTGTTTTACGTCCCTCTCGAGAATATTTCATTCATATGGAGACGTCACAATTTGCCGGAGAATGGCTGCAAATTTAGGCCTATGCTCGGCGCTCATGGCCTTTGAGCAGGGAGGGGTCTGTATCATGTCACACCTGCTGTGACATAGGACCTCGGTTTTTGCGGTCTCATTTGAAGGACCGCCCCATTTAGTCACCTCTTACGACAAGCAAGTGTTGATCAACCTAGTACGATATAATGATTTCACGCAAGTGTTCATTGTATGGGTGTGGGAAGCATTATTTTGTTTCTTAATCTTTTATATGAATTTAATCACTTGTCGGAATTGCCTTATTTTTGAAAATGTACTTCAGAGCAGAAAACAGTACATAATCTAATTAGACCGTGCTTATAATCCTCCTCCTCATTTTGAAAGCTGACAGACTACATCAACGGGTTGACGAGAAAAGTGATAGAGACTGGCAATTTAGATGGTCTGCTCATTACAGGTTCGTTTATATGTTTTTATATAGTATTATCTTTGGAATAACCCAGGTACCTCTTGTGTCTCTTGCTCAGGTTTCCCTTGGTGCGTTTTGTTATTGTAGCAATAATAACGCTGGAGGTTATAAAACCTTTACTGTACTCATACTCAAACTCACACTTTGCGTAGATACATTCATCAGTGCACAGCTATGTTTGTTTTGAGTATGATTCTGAGCAAGCTCCAAAGTATGCCTAAAAAGTCTAGAGCATGTACTCCATGTGAGCATGAGATGATTTTATCAAAGTTTTAGATAATAGAGCACAAGCTTGAGTTTGAGTATTGTGAGAAAGTTTTAGCATATAATCACAAAGCTGAGTTTGAGATTATGAGAAGTTAGATATAGAGCACAAGCTTGAGTTTGAGTTATGAGAAAGTTTTCTAATCTCCAAGCTTCATTTTCTTCTGTGTGTATCACTGAGTTCGGGAAAAGTTGTCTGGGTTGCTTGGTATCTTTATATTCTATTTACAAGGTAATGATATAGGACATTATTCAAGACCTTTCCCACTGAAAAAAATTCATTGGAGCAAGAGGAATGTTTCTATTTTACATCGTATAAACACTGAGTTTTGGAAAATAACTCCAGATGATAAAGTATTTTAACCCATGGTTGTCATTGGGCAATATTCAGAAACTCCAGGAATCAGAACCTATGTGGGTGGAGTGTTTTGTCCTCTCCACCTGGCCCACTGTCACAAAATTGCTGAAAATACATTGCATATTTAATACTGTATTAAGCAGAATTTTAGCGAGGATTTAGCATTATTAGCGAGGGTTTTTTAGATCGCTAAAATTAGATATCACTAACAATTCATTGCAAATCATCGGTAGAGCTTTCCGAAATAATGTACAACGTAATTATTAAAATTATATTTCGCTATAATTCCAATGTCCTTTATTACGATGATTTTGATTGGATAAAATTAAATCGAAGCAAGAATTTACACATCAATAAATCCGAAAACGTGACGTCATAATACGCACATGAAAACAAACAACGTAACGCACGGAACTATTCAAATTTTTAAAATTGTTCATACAATGAACAAATTGGAATTATATTAAAGAATTAAACATTCATTTTGAAGAATTTATCGATGTGTTAAACTCTGGACATTTTACTCACAAACTTAACATAAAAGTGCTTCGCACTTTTATTCAGTTTGTGAGTAAAATGTCCAGAGTTTTACACATTGATAAATAAAAGAATGTTTAATCCTATAATAAATATAAAATATAACTTTTCATGGAAAAAACTCTAAATTTTTGTCTAGCCAAAAATTCTACTAAATATACGGTATTCTTGTGATAAGGCTACAGTGCTTCCTTAATTTTTCTATGAAGACTTAATTGATTTTTCTATTACCGGTATAAAGACTTAATTTTTCTTCAAAGGTTTAAAACAGGATGGTGTCTCGTTGATTTCTAAATATGTGGACATGACGGGGGACGTACAGACGGCGGCCCTGGTGTGTGTTTTCTCCCTCCCCAACGAAATGTCGAAAGATGAGCGAGTCCTTAACTGGATTGAATCGTAAGTCGGGTAACGAGTCGGGCCGGGCGCGTGACATGTTCAACTTGTTAAGTCATTCATGAAATATGTGTTATTA
>CAJDSM010000266.1:0-19659 GCA_903981925.1 Ostrea lurida
CTTTATTTCATCAGATGAAGTACATAATAGGCTGCTGTGTACTTTGGCTGCGATTTGCATTGTTGTGTAGTGTTAGATGTACTTTGCTCATTATTATGATATGTCTGGCCTGTGGAGATGTAGAAACTCTCAATGAAATACTTTTATACATTGTATGTGCACCTTAATTAAAAGCTACAGTGTGCAAGTGTTAAATACAATAATTACATGTGTATTGACTAATTGAAAATTGGGTGGGCTGGACCTTTTTGAGAGGGATCGAATGTTAGCAACCCCCCCTGAAAATTACTGACTCTCTGGAGACCAACACACTGAGATATATTCTGATTTGCTGATTCCAAACAAGTTACAAGGTGCATAGGTCAAGGATATTGTGCTGTTAACAAAACAATAGAGGAAATTTGAGACTATGAATAAATCATATGTTTTTGTTTTAAATTTGTGTTCCTGGTAGCTTAACTTTTTTCATTCATTACCACAAAATACTAATAAATCCACAAATGAAAAACTAGTGTAGCGATCTAAGTGAGCGCATCTAAGGAGCTGATTTTAATCAGATTGTGATGCAAAGCTCTTATACAGCGTCCTTTCATTTTTTATTTTTGATAATTTTTTTTTCTATCAAGAGTCACAGAAAAAAGTCCCATGGGCACAGTTGCTCACCAGAGTCATTAAGCCCTGTTGTTCATAAGGAAGCAAAACTCTGAAAAGATTTTTTTTGTTACCTTCTCTATTCCCATGGAAAATGTTGAACCCCGTATCGTGACCCCATCTAAGCCCATGGGACCATAAATGATCGAACATGATTAGCAAAACGTAGGGATATATCACTAATTGACCTGCTGCTTGAAGAAGACATTTTTGTCTATATTCATGTATGACATAAAATTCTAGCCCCACCCTAAATCCCGCTGTCTGTAAAATTAGATTTTTCGATATTTTCTCCTAATGTATTTGTAGTAAATGTTTGATCCTTCATTGAGGCCCCATCCTAATCAACCATCCCCCCCCCCCCCTTCTCATATCTTGAAGAAACTTGAATCTGCAGTGCCTGAGGAGGCTGATTCATTGAAATGACTAATATCCCTGCTGTTCTTATAAGAAGATTAAAAAAAATGTTATGTTTCCCATACATGTATATTTGAACCCCTATTGGTGTTCCACTCTACCCTTCTGAATAATGATTTGAATAAGCTGGGTGGAATCTGCATTACCTAAGGATGCTTGCCTTTCAACATAACTCATTCATCTGCAATTGCTTGTGTGGAGGTACTGAAAATAAAAATTTGGTTTCCAACCCCTATTTTCAGTTTGATGTTCATTTTTGCGACTTTGAAGTTTTGTGGGGCTTTTTTTCCCCCTGGTTTGAATTATTTTACAAACCAAAAGTATCTACTTTGAATCACCCTTAAGCTGGGGCTTTTGTGTCATATTCAAACACAATTACATTGAAATTTTGATAATTTCATGCATTTTAATAGACATTGATGGTGATTTGCAATTCAGGACACGCACCTTCTGTGATTGCTGAAGCTCAAACTAAATTTCTTTTGTAAATATACCTGCCCTCCCCCCCCCTAACAAAAGTTGTGGGTGGGACTGTAATTTAATACATGGATGAACAGCATGTGATTTCTCTTTTCCTCTGAAATCACCAAATTTCACACACATACTTTACTGGATTCACAGAACATTTCTCCGCCCACTTTTTGTACTTTTTATATTGTACAGTGTATCAGGACTTCAGAGCATTTCAAAAAATAAATGATACTGGATTTTTTCCCCCGCTATCATAATATTATGGTTGTTTTTCCTGACTGCTGAATACTTTGATATTACCGGGGGAGGTTGCAGAGCTATCATATTAGTATATAAAAACCTTGCCATATGTTGTTGATTATTCATTTAGTCTTGTTGTCAATCCAGTTGTGTTTATTGGTAGGTATGTACGTAGGTGTTAGACTGGCGTACATACTGCGACAGCTGGGCTTTGATTGCTGTACTATTGTGTGTGTGTGTTTAATATACCACATGTAGTATATGTTGGAAACAGTTAAATGTTGAAAATGCTTATAAAGAGGCTGCTGGTGTTAAAAAAAAAATCAAGATGCACGCGCAATTTGGTTTTTTTTTTTTTTTTTTTTCTTTAATTTGTTAGAAGAGTGTTTAGATTTCCTGGGAACTGTTTTGATATAAAGAACGTATGACAATTGATTTGCATTAATATACTAACACCAGCTGATGTCGTCCTTTTATTCCCATTGATAACTATATACTAGTGAAGGATGGGGCTGTCAATAAATTTGATTCCATTTCTGATTGTTGATTGTTTTCTAAGTGATAATCTATTCTCTTATGGATGGTTCAGAACTACATGTTTTTGCATTGAGTGGTTTTTTTTCCTCAGTCTTTTTTTTCCATCTTCAATGTGATACCAATAGTTTTGTTATTTTTTTTTATTTTTTCATGGGTAGAGGTTTTTTTTACAGCATGAAACCGTGCAGCTAATATTTAGAATGAAATTAGTGCATGATGTGCATGAAATAGTCTTGTTTACCTTGCCATGCGGTAATGTTGACAGAACAGTCGTGTCAAAAAGCAATCAAAACATGGAGCATTAATTATGACAAACTCCATGATTAATTGAGTCAAAAAGGCAAAAACAAAGAATTTGAATTTTCGAAAAAAAATTTCATTTCTCTGTTGAAACAGGTGTTTGTGTCGGTCATTCACTGGGACCATATGTGTATTAAACGATGACAGAGTATTGTTTTTGGACTTGTATGTGTTGTTTGGGCTGACATTTTAAGGTCTCATTTACGTGTATGTTGTTTGGGCTAAAGTTTGCCACGTGTATTTAGTGCATTTGAATCTAAATGTGCACCTGCATTAATGTCTGTATATAGTTAGTGATGACAAATATACACAAATACAGCTGTTTTAAAAATATACATCATGCAGTGATTTCTATGAGACAAAAACCACAATTAAGCTATGTCTACTTCTTCACTCAAAAGTCAAAACCTTGAGCTCTACCAGGAAGTTTAAAATAGTTGTCGGAGATATATCTTGTTGGGTGTTTAAATTTTGAAAGCCTAGATAGTACAATGTTCAATGTTGTTAAACAACCGTTGCTGTTATGAGGTGTACTATTTCTTCAATGAGAAGCTTTCCCACAGATTTAAACATATTTAGAATTTTTTCTGTGTGCTAGTTCTTGCCTGGCTGATCTGAAACGCGAGGTTTTAACAATTGCAGTAAAGCAAAACGTGGTATGCAGGAAAAAAATATCGGCGCATTTAGCTCGGATTTGAATTATTAATAATTTGTTACAAGCAAAGGGTGCAATACTCATCAATGTGAATGGTTTAGCTTCAACTTTTCTGGGCAAAATTTCATTATCAGACATTGTAAGAAATATATGCGACTTAAATTTTAACACTGCATATTACATCATACTTGATTTATCCATTTTTGGGGATTGAAAAATGGGGTCCTTGTGTTCATGTACAGCATAGCAAGGTTCCCGTGTCTGTCCGTCTGTCTGTCTGTCCGTCTGTCTGTTGTTTCGTTCACTAGGTAGATCATGTCTTAATTTTTATCGGATACTTAAACTTTTCTTATCATTTTGAATTATATAAATAGCATAATTATTATAGTGAAATTCATACTAAACATACAGATAATACAAGGAAACTTGCTTATTGTATCTCAATATGATTATTAAACTAAAAACATTTCCTTAAAATAAAAATATCATGCACCTGTGCTTTTTTTTTGTTTTTTCCTTTTGCAACTTCGTCTGTAAGCTTCTTCCCTTCCTATTCTTTAATTAATTGTCACAAATATATTTGAAGGAGACAAGATAAAAAAAAAAAAAAAAGATAGGAACAAGAAAAGAAACATGATTTTATTGTATCCCATGTTACAGGCAATATTTGTAGTGTTCTTTGACTAAGTAAGAATGTGAGAATTCATTCACACAAAGAATAAACTACATTCTTGTTGGCTTTTGATTTCAGGGAATCATAACTTGCCCTCTCTATCATTTGACATAATATGTTTTACGTTGTGACCATTGAGGTGGTCAAAGCTCCCTTAACATCTTGCATCATAACTTTAGACATTTAATCCGCCTCTTCATTGAATGCGTGAACATTTTATAAAACAGTCGACGTAGTAAATAGTTGCATAAATTAAGATGTCATATTTAATTTAGCTGCAATGGTTTGTTTTTCTTTCATAGTAAGTAATTATTATCAAAAATAATTTAAAAACATACGAAGGTATGAGAAAGCTTGCTTGGAATTTAAAAACCTTTGCAGTACTTTCCAAACAATTTATTTTATTTACGGAGTTGTCAATGATGTATACCGCAGTGACAGCAACATTTTTGTGGAAGCTGAGTGTGTGTTGTCCCCATCATTTTTCAGCTGATGAAGAGCAAATTACGTGACTCGTCTGTGTGTAATCATTGGAGCGAGCTTGCCGTGTTGCTTTGTGACACAAGCTTCGCTCACTATTACGGTTTGGTGGGTTAATTTGTCCTAAATATTCTCTTCAACTTCATTGTCCTGGTATTCACTCAAAATCTAGCAGTAAAAAGGAAACGATTTGCATAATTTCGCAGAAAAAATTTCAGTGTTATTTATCATTGTTAATTAATTGTGTTCATGAAAATGTAACGCTGAAACACCTGCATGCAACATTTTTAAAGATTTATTACAGTCAGTAAGTTTTGAAAAGATTGACATTTTACAAATTAGTAAAAATTATTAAAAAATCCTTTTATTATTTTGTACAGTGTTTAGCATATCCTGTTCAATGAAATCAACAAATTTAAAAGGGGTTAGTTGTCGTACTCTAGCTGTTTTACATCTCAGAATCTGTGATCTTTATTCATGGATATTTTATAACCTCTGCGCGTCATAACATTGTTGCGCATTTAATCCTGCGATAACATTTCTGTACTTCTTCATGTTTTGGGGGATTTTTTTGAGTTCAAGCCAAAGTTTTGCATAAGACTAGTACGCAATTTGGATTTATGGTTTGGAATAAGTAATTTGTTGGATTGGTTTTGTGAATTTTTGAGTTGCAGCCAAGTCCAGTCACCTCAAATTTTGGGTCACCTTAAAGCTTATATACATACTGTACATACGCAATGTTTACATATATTCACGTCAATTTGAGTTTTTATTAGAAAATGAGTAAGTGTCATGATAAACTGCATACCTTATGTACATTTGCATCACTTTTGTCAACTGGTGTGAAAATTGAGAACATCTTGGCATGTTTTAAAAACATGTGCTTTACAGTCAGTATTTGTCAAAACATTTCATGCAGTGTTCCTGATTTGAATTGGGTTATCAAAACAATGATCATTATTACAATTTCGAGTTTTTTTATGAATTCCTGTCATCAATCTTGGAGATCTTAGTTTTATTCAAATTAATTAGTGCATATTCAATTGATTTGATTTGTTTGAGTATTTGATACATGGTGTATAATCTGAACAAAACCACCAATGTATAACTCTTGATATCATCAAAACACCTCTCTCATTGGGTCATTAATACTCAATAACATTGTACTCTTTTAGCAATACCTGTAAAGATGTGATAACATAATATGGCAGAAATATTCAATGGTTTAAAATTCCAGTCTGTTCGAGATAACAGTAGAATCCTCATGCTGGATTTTTTTTGTTTTAGTTTGGACAATAATATGTTACATAAACAGGCTGTGCACACCTTGATAATTTTCAGTTAAAGCGCAGAAAAGTAGTGCGGAGTATAGTGTAATTGTAGACCACAACTCCTGACTGCTTTTTCTGTTATATCCTGAATTGTGTGTTTTGAAACTTAACCCCATTGAGAACTGTTTCGGAATGAATACCAGTCATGCATAGATTTTGGTACTTTTTAAAATATTTATTTAACTGAGATTTCTTTCAGCCCTGTAACTTTTGCATGATCGAATTCGATTTTGATACTGTAAAGGGCTTTAATTCCGCGGGCCTAAAATTTCACGATTTTTATTTTTTGGTATTTCAAGATAGTTTAAATTTCGCGGATAGTAAATAGACTGAGCTAAAATCACACTGCCAAATATATACTTTAGACAGTACTTTGCGATGGTTTTATTTTCGTGATCGTTAATATAATAACGAATATAGCGAAAATAAAACCCACTCAAATACTTCCCCCTTTACAGTACTTATTCAGTTGAGATTTCTTTCAGTCCTACAACTTAAAATTGCACTAGTTCTAGTTTCAGATTTTGTATATATAGCTTTAAAATGAATTTTCAATGTTTCATTTACGTAAGGTATGAAGCTATAGTGATTCATTTGCTTGATATTTTAAAGTTATAATTAATTCATCACACTCTTTATAAACAAATTATACAGGTGTATACTCTAATCCTGCTCGCTCTAGAGCAAGAATGCAGGATTACCCAAATATTATGATATTACATCACCAACTATCAAATATCAAATGCTATCTCACACATTCAGAGGCAGGCTTATGCTTGAACTTTTTAGCTGTTGGCTGGCAATTCAAGGAAACGCAATAAACTATCTTCAAGTGGATCTCATTTAAATTTTAAATCAAATTTAGGGGGAAATGTCTCTAGGTTTACTGTTACAAAGTTCATCAGGTGTGGGCAAAATACATTTCTCAATGAATTAATGTTCCTGTAATTGTTGTCTTCACAATGCCGAGTCGTTTTTATATGGAAACGTTGATGTAATTTGTTTTGTAATTATCTTTAGTTTGATAAAAATTTGGTTTTCTAATCTGATTACTTTGATTAGAATACAGTTCATGGTTAGGTTACATTGTATGGAGTGGCCAGGATTTGTTTCTAATCTTCCGAGGTTTTGAGGGAACAAGATTAAAAGTTTTTGTGTCGGAAGATTAAGACCATGATGAACAAATTATTGGGCTCAATTAAAAGTTTATTTTACATGATTAATGCTCAATTCATTCATACCTAAAATACTCCTATTGGTATTGTGGAAATGTAATATTGATGAAGAATCCTTAATAGTATTAATTCATGTAAAATCGCAGATGGTCTATGATAAACATTTCACTTCATACGGAAACTAATTTCTAAAGATATATGAAATGAATCTTATGTTTTTTCGGGTGNAGAAACTAATTTCTAAAGATAATATATATGAAATGAATCTTATTATGTTTTTTTTGGGTGATGCAGGTATCACAGAATTTTGGATGGTAAAATTGCATCAATGCGCAAAGCGCATTGATGAAAAGTTTTACTGTCTAAAATCTTGGTGATAACCTACATATCATCCGAAAAAATATAAGATTTATTTCTTATCATTTAATTTTATATTACAACAACAAAATAATGTTCATTAAACTTTTTAAATTGTTGTTCAGGTTCGTGTTTGAAAAATCACCTCAATTCATAAAAGGTGTTTTTAAAATGAAGAATCGGCGCCTAGGTATAAATAATCCACTTAAAATAAAATTAAATGATAATTATGTCCTACCACTCAAGTATGTTAATTGCCATGAAGAAAAATAAATGATTTGTTGTAAATAAGTTTATTTTCACCTATGCATGTACATATCTCTTCAATTAACACATATCCATGTGATAATGTACAAGTTATTGAAAGTTACGCAAATAATGCGTACATAATTCTTAAAAGGTGTTTTAACCAATGAGAATCGGCGCTAGGTATAATCACTTAAAATAAAATTAAATGATATAAACATCTACCCACTAAGTATGTTGTCATGAAGAAAAATAAATGATTTGTTGTGAATACATTTATTTCACCTATACATATCTCTTCAATTAACACATAATCCATGCTGATAATGTACAAGTAATAATTGAAAGTTACGCAAATAATGCGTACATAAATAAAAGCCAGGAGGTTTTGTTTACAAGCGTCTCCCCTCCAGGGAGGCATTCCCTAGTGCTATAAGTAGCAGTGGGATTAATTTACTACCTGATCAATATTATGCTTGGCTTTGTCTCAAACAGAAGCCTCCAAAGATTATTTAGTATGCCATTATTACGTATTCAGTTGTTGGCCATTTGTCAGTAGACTGATGTATATAATAATAGATCTTTCATTCAGCAGTGTATGTTGTGTACTGCTAAAAATATCTTGGTACAGTCATGCTCACCTCGTGGTTAGAGAGGAATGCGTAGAAAATGGACTGATGGAATATTATGTTAAATAGCAAAACATAAACATTGCTCACAGTTGCACGTATCTTACTTGTCCAGAGGTTATTATTCAACAAGGCTTCCCAGAAGAATGGATAACATTGTTGAATCAATTTTTAAGTTTCAGTAATTATTTTCATAATATTTTGATGTTTTGAAACAATAATCATATATCATAATCATAGATGGATGGATCAATCGATAGATCGATCAATTCATCAACAATCAATGATCAACAAAATGTAGAGCAATTAAAGTAATCTTTTTTCCTCTCTCTTTTATTAGAGCAAAGTAATCTTAAAAGAAAATGAAAATCCTTGAATTCAAAACGAAGGCGTACATTAATAATCACATGCTTGTTTATTATGGTTTGCTTCCAAGGAGATTCCAATAGGTGAGTCAACATCCATTATCAGATATTGAATGCATCATCATCATCACCACCTATTGCATTGAGCCGTGTTTTGGCTGAGTGTAATGAGTTGTGAACCATATTGGTCATAGTGAGTAATGGTCAGGTGTTGATAATGACCAATTTTCCTACCAGTGGAAGTGAAGGCCAAAATGAGGCTGTGATTCTGTTTACTTTGTGTAACCCTGAGATAATTTTAGTGTATACATCATGCACTTTGATTGGTATACTACATGTATTTCTAATCAAAAATCATATGTACAAAAATTTTATTTCCACATAAAATCATGGGGTTGATGATTTGAAAATGCTAATTACCCCTGGTATTGTTTGTATCTGCTTGCTGCTGTTGTATCTCGGTGACCTGGGTACAGAAGTCCTGAGCTGACTTCTGGGTGACACTCTATGTTGGTCTGACAGATCGGGATTACTGGGGATAACTTACCAGTACTGTGTTTCATAACCCATACTGTGAATGACTTCTATGATAGGGTATTCAGATTCCTAATACGTAATGCTTATTTTGCTGGCATTAAGTTCGCATACGTTAACCATACACGTTTTACAGAACGTGAGTTAATGTTACAAGTTTAACTTTAGCAATATTCTGTGTAGAAAGTTATGGGTCCACATGCATATCATTTATTCTCAGACTTGTGATTGGCATACGTTATTCGTGGATTAATTGTCCTCTAAATTACATTAAAATTCAGATGTTGAAGTGTTTTAGGAATGACGCGTGGTTATACTGACAGACGTTTTCTTTCAATTTCTTTTGCTCGAATCATGTTGAATCAGGTACACTCATTTGTCCAAATTCAGCCATGGTTGACCATGGTGCTAATACCATCGCTCACCATTGAAAACAATGTCTAAACCATTATTGGATGCCCTTTAATTATATAAAAGGTCAACCATGGTCACTATTGATTTTCCACCTTAGTAACAATGGTTGACCATGGTCATGGTTGACCATGCTTTAATCTCTCTTGGTTGACCATGGTGAATTTGACAACCGTTGTGAATTCAACATCCATGATCATGGTCAAATAGAAATATAACCAAAGTCACAAAAAGCTACCAACATGAATTAATAAAAAATTATAATTCCAATATTCACAAATACCCTATTCTCTTTCGAGAATTGGTAAAGGATAGGCTATATGCCTGTACACTTCTCCAAAGAGAATGATAAATATACCTGGCCTGGAGGTTATAAAACTTTTTTCTGTACTCGTACTCAAACTCATAATTTGTGTTGATTCATTTATAATGCACAGCCATGTTTGTTTTTAATACAACTCAGATCAAACTCTTAAGTATACTAAAAACATCTTGACCATGTACTTCATTTGAGTATAAGAATTGTTATATCAAAGTAACATAAAGATTTAGATCACCGAGTTTGAGCTTGAGTATGAAAACGTGCTCAAAAAAGTTTTATAACCTCCAGGCCTGGTCCCCCTTTATGCAGGGCCGTCAATTCAATCTACCTGATTTGGATCTAATATTCAGCCCCATTTCTGATCCAACCCCCCCCCCCCCAATTTGCAGGTTAAAACCCACAGGTACTGAGGCTCGTTGACTGTGCCATTAGTAATATTAGGATTGAGCTACCAAAAATAATTAATGCACATGCCTGAAAATGCATGTGTATCAATTTCACCATGGTCAACCAGGAGAGATTAGAGCATGGTCAAGCAGGAGAGATTAAAGCAAGGTCAACCAGGAGAGATTAGAGCATGGTCAACGTATGATCACTGAGATGGAAAATCCATGGTGACCATGGTGTGATTTAGCACATCCAACCGTGGTTTAACCATTGTTGTCTCTAGGGAAACTATTATGATTTAACTGAAATACAAAATTTAAAAAAAAAAATTTTCATCAGGAAGGATATTCCTCCTTTTGAAAATTCTGTAACAAATGAACAAAAAATAAATAGTGATATTTAATTCCAATGTAAGTAGAGGACAGTGTATAAATTGAAATCTGAATTGATGACGACTGAGGAGAATTCCAGACTCGTCCAGCTAGCGCCAGTCTCCAGTGACAGAAAGATTCCAGACGTATAAGCCTGACCTGACTAAGTGCCAGACATATCACATGCAGAGACTATGGTAATTTCAAATCCTAGTATGATATCTCCAGCTAAAATAAAATATTACCATATTCATAACAGATTATTTTTTTGTTCATCCTCACAAGATACAAGCTTTTTCCTTTACATCAAGCCACAAAGCTTGTCATAAACTATCTCTTTCCTTGAACTGTGATGTTTTTCTTTAACATTGATATGTCTAATAATAATGTATATATATTTATATATATATACATACATATAATATATATATGTCATGGCTTAGTTCTTGATCAAGGTACACCGCCTCTGACTTCTATCAAAATCGGTCACCAGGTGAAACCCGTTTTCCAATAATCTGGGTTACTGTGATAGGATAATAATACAAGTATTTTATTTTCACACCTTGTGGTTTGATTTTTACTTGCATATAAGTGTATATAAAAAAAAAATCTGCCCAAAGGTTCATCAGAAGTAGACTTTCATTTATTGGTTAATTAACACGCCCATACCACATGTAGCAGTAAACAAAACCGATTTCTTGAGGGCCAGACTGGTGACCTTTCCTTGACTGACGGAACATACACAGCTCGTCCCATTGTCTTCATCCAAAACATGCAACAATAAGTAGGATTAGCAATACATCAAGAATACTGTATTCAACTGAATTAATCACAAATTGTACACATCTGCAAGGTTATTCCTGGAAAATAAAAAAAAGGGGGGCTTAATGAAGGGTTAATGGGGACAGGGGTGCTTCATGGGGTGGGTATGATATTTGTAAATGGATGATTTGATGGGGGTTAAATGATGACATCCATTATAGTCTAGAACTTTTTCTACTATCAGGGGCAGATCCAGGATTTGAGGTGAAAAGGAGTGCAGCTTTATGAGGCAGGGGGTCTGGGGGCCGTCTTGAGGCTCTGTCTTGGTGGGGACCCAGGGGGCAAAGCCCCCGGATGCTCCTGGATTTCACAGGTTTTATGGGGCTTGAAGTAATGTCTCCCATGTAGTCATTTTACATATTTTCTGTCATTTTCGATGTGGTGAATTAATGAAATGACATAATTTTTCAGATTTTTTTGGAAAAAAAATTAATTTTCCCAATAAAAGTAACAGAAAATCAAAAGATCTGGTAGTTTATTTTTCTGAGAGTTGAAAAACTGAGCCCCCCTCTAAATCCACCACTGACTATTGTAAAAGCGGTCCTTTGTGAATGAGATTTTGAAATTTCAGATGTGTAAAATTCCTGAGATTTTTCAGACTTTAAATCTCTCTGTCAATATTTATAAACTTGAACACCAGCTCTGGCCACCCACAATAGTTCAGTATTTTGTGTTAGTAAAAGGAATTGTACTATTTAAGTCCTGTAGAATGACCTGTCAAAACAGAAGTGTGCTCATACCCAAATTCCTCGGTTAAAATTAAATTGTTTGCCCTTAAGATAAGTCTTTTAGTTATTATTAGGTGTAGGTGGATATCTTCAAAAGCTTTTAATAGTTGATTGAAGATTTAGCCATACACATACTTTCGCTCTTTCGTGAACTTTTTTTTAATATGAAGTTCAGAAGTTCATACTCATTAAAATGGCATTTATGAGATTGTATGTGAAAAATTTAAAAAGAAATGATAATATCTGGTTTACCAATAGCCAAAATATTTTTCATTAAATGTAAAAACATTGAGGTTTTAAGGATTTTTTTTTTTAATTTTACATGCATGAAATAAAACTTCATGTAAGTTTTGTGTGATCTTCACAGTGAAATGAGATGAACGTGACACTATTGTGAGATTAATTTCTAAACTTAGACAGGGTTAAAATACACAGTTTGATGATGTTTTGTCGTCTAAAGTAGATTTCATGTACTTTGAACTGTGGTTCATGGCAAGGTGCTACGTCTAAAATCCAATCAGAGGTCATGTTTACACTGATTCCTACTGCCCACATCTAACACAACACATTTCCAGTGTAAACATCGGACATGTCAAATGTTACACATCAAAGGCTTAGATTTGTTTGTTTTAGGTCACTCCTATCCATTTAATCCAACTTTGATATGACTGAAAACTGCTCTAAATGATAAACAAACTTTCAATTTATTATCCAAGATTTTTTTCTCTCTCCCTTTTTTTTTTTCACATTCTAAGATCATTAGATTTTTGTTGTTTGTGATTAATTTAATTCAAAGTTCTCCTTTTCTAAGGGAATCATAAAAAAAGAAATACAGCTCAATATATTTACATTTATATGATATTGATAGAAATCATGGGGAGGGGGGGATATTGAAGACCATAATTTGAAATGTCTACATTCCCAATGGTAGGCTGGAAAGTATCGAAATTGTCTTTATATGTTGATTTATCTTTTTAGCTCACCTGAGCTAAAAGTTTGTCTATCTGTCCCAGGTAATTTTACTTCCTTCTCCAGAACCACAAGGCCAATTTCAATCAAACTTACCATAAAGCATCCTGGAGTAACAGGATTTAAACATTGTTTAAATTAGGGAATAACTACCTTCTCATTTGTGATTTGCAACCATTTAATAATGCTGATTTGATAGTTGCAAATCGAGTTTATCTGGCGACGTGTAAGCGGAGCCGGTAAAACGGATATTTGCAACCGTTATATCAGCATTAATGGTCGCAAATCACAAATGAGAAGGTAGTTATTTCCATTCTTATGCATATTTGCTTGATGTTTGATCTTACTTCAAGTTTTGTTATTTTGTTACGAAATGTTTACGCCTGACATTATGTTTTTGCACCTCAGTATTATGACGTCACAATCGAAAGCTTCCCGTCTCATTAATCATTTAATGCTCATTTAACCGTCTCGGATCTCAGTGCATTAGCCAATCAAAATACAGATTACAAAATAGTTGCATTAGATTGAAGGATCATACTCTTTTAGAGGGGAATAATTAATAAATAGTGAAAATATGGCAGCCCATTGAAAAATCTTCTTTTTAGAGCAGTATACTTCATAATGTAATAATGGCTGACCTCCTTATAAAAGATGAATGAAAATATGAATATCAACAATATCTGTCTATTCCATTGAAATTTAGTTTCCTTTAGCTGAGTGGCACAGTCAGTTAGAGTACATGTCGACTGCAGAACGGTAGATTGTAGGTTCTAATCCAATAGAGGATTTTAGATTTTTTCTACTAAAACTGCATATTTGACTAAATTTTAGTAAAATTGAAAGTTTTCTAATTTCAAAATATTGTTGTACATATTCTCCACTTTTCACCCATATCAAAATTATTTGGTAAGAGCCACTGGACCAGAAATGACAAAACGAATGTAAATTATATGAATGAATGGTGATTCCAGATTATTCAAATCCAGGCTCCCAGGGTTGGAGTTTAGTAAAATTGTAATTAAACCCAGGTTAGGATCATGATATGAGTCAAAATTTGTTACAGAAATTAAAAAGTGTAAGATCATCAGGGATATTGAGGTGACTCGGGTGAGCAATGTGGCCCCTGGTACTTTGTTATTTTCTTGGTTAAGTTCTCTGAAGTATCAATATAAATACAATATCTAATCATTGTCCATCGTGTATGTTGTCAGAGGCGGGGGTTATCAGGTAAGGGGATGGTACAAGGCAGAGGTTATCTATAAACACTTGTAGTCCGTGTTGATATCACGGGACCTTTACAACGGAAGTTTCTGTAAACATACCCTTACATGTGAACTTACGATAATGAAGCATGTGCCTACTCTTGTTGATAAGTGTCGTTTATTTAAACAATAAAATGCTTTCGGTTGGTGTGTCGTACGAGGCGACTAAATGGGGCGGTCATTCGGATGAGACCGGAAAAACCGAGGTCCCGTGTCACAGCAGGTGTGGCACGAAAAAGATCCCCCCTGCTCAAAGGCCCTGAATGCCGAGCATAGGCCTAAATTTGCAGCCCTTCACCGGCAATGGTGACGTCTCCATATGAGTGAAAATTCTCGAGTGGGACGTAAAACAGTAAATAATCAATCAATCAATCAATCTATCTTTGTTGTTTTATTGGGTGATGAAGAAACTAGCATTGCAGAAAAAATTCATAACCCGCGTAAGCGGGTTATGAAAATTTTTTCTGCAATGATAATTTCCTTCATCATCCAATAAACCTACAAAGAAAGCATTTTATTGTTTATATTTATATTTTTATGCATTTTCTAAACATATAAAAGAGATTTAAGCACTAAAATACCATAATGTTTATCATTTCGTTACTTTTAATGGAACAGCCAATTCAACCTTTGACCTCAGAATTGCTCCATATTTGGTAATGACCTTGTGAACATGTGACACTTCAAAACTGGATCCAACTGGTTTGCACAAAACATGCTTTATATTGATGATAAATGCAATGTCAATTTCAAAGAAATATAAGACAAAATATGCAATGAATGTAAATATAAAAGTGTAACATGACTGCTAGTAACTATGTTAATTAAAGAGTCTTTCACTATTTTTTTCTTTTATTTTGGAAAAATGTGCAGCTTTCTCATAAAACATGTAGTTTATATTTTGGAATTCTGAGTTACTGTCTTGAGCAATATTTCTAAATAAATGTGCAGGTACTTAGTGAAGCTGGTATGTATGAAAGGTTTTGAACAAAAACACTTCATCATGACCTATTGAGCAGACCTTTTATGACAATTAGTATTTTATATTTTTTCCAAGGTTTCATTGAACCTTGATCTCCAGCAAACATTTTTCAAACTAAACAAATAAATTAGGGGGGGGGGGGGTTACAGAAATTTGTAGTATCTATGCACCAACATTTTAAAGAAGTTTTGTGTAATTAATTATTAGTGTTGTGGTGTGATGCTTTTATAAATGTCACATTAGTACAGACAGTAGTAGATGATCTATTATCATCTGCGATATGACATATATAAAACGGTTTCTATGTGGGGTTTGTTTATTTCATTGGCATAAAAACACTCTTAAAGTTGAATATTTTGTGACAAAAATGCTCTAAATACCTAAGGCTTTGAACATATTTAACTTTAAAAAATGATACCAAAAAAACCCCCCAGGAAATTTTATACTAAATACAGTCAAATCTCGTTATCTCAAACTCTTGATGGGACCAAGAACAAAATTTGAGATATCCATGGATTCGGGATATCGAGGGTAAAAATACTCAGAACATAGGTGGCTAGTTCGACATAGCCATGGTATTCGAGATATCAGTGTTCGAGATACCGAAGTTCAACTGTACCAAGGTTCTGAAAGTATAAATTCTGTTGTTTAATGAATTAATCCTGCCCACATGGATGTAGGTCATGCCTGTCCACTTCTCTAAAGAGAATAGAATTCACCCATGTGCTTTGGATGTAGAGGTAAAAGTCTGCTTGTATAATTTTGTTATCTTGGAAATTCAGTAAATGACAATGCACTTGCTGTTCAGTCTACAGTGACGTCATGTTAGATCATCAGTATGTCAGCATTAATCAACGTCCTCTGTTAGTGCAGGAAGTTGAAAGACCGTAGGGTTTTTCTCACTCTGTTACAAAGAGAGTATAAATTTTGAAAGGGGGGGGGGGGTCGGATTAAGTGTTTAATCAAAAATTAAAAGATTGCGCCTCTATTGAAATTTAGCTGATCCCCCTCCCCCTTTGGAGGGGTGGGGTGAGTGGCTGGGTGGCGTTATAATAGGCTTACAGTCTGTAACTTTGACATAAATTCATAAAAGATATATACATGTATTGTTATAACGCAGCATATTTAATTAAGTTCACTGCTCTCTCCTCTAAACATAACCTTATTGTCTGTAGTTGTGGTGTAATTAGTGTCTAATTTAATTAGTATGTCAAGAAGTTAGTACTGACACATATGTATTCTAATAACCTTAAAACCTACGGACAATAGCTCTTCCTGATTATATTACTTCTCTCTACAAGAGTTGTCGTCCTTATCTCTCCCTTACATCTCTGTCAACTCCCGTTTTACAAGATTTTTGTAAAGACACTGAAAAAATGGAAAAACACTACTTGTGAGTGTTCATTTCTTTGTAAAATGTTAAAAAAGAAAATAATCACATAACTTATTAGTTATATTTGGCTTAAAACTTTTTTTTTAAACGTTTAAACGCAAAATAGTCTCTAACAAAAGTTTAAAAATAAAACTTATAAGACCAAAAATAACAATAAGTTATTTGATTATTTTCTTTTTAATATTTTACAATATAACGAACATTCACAAGTAGTGTTTTTCCATTCTTCAATGTTTTTACAAAAATCTTGAAAACGAGAGTGACAGAGATGTAAGGGAGAGAAAGGACCGAACAACTCTGCTGTAAGAAGAATGTAAGGGAGAGAAAGGGACCGACAACTCTGTGTAAGAGAATGGATATATCATAGCATCCAATGTATGACTTGTTAATAAGCTAGAAGTTTTTAAGCGGACTATTTTGTCAATGTTGCCAGTGGCGGATTTGGGGAGGGGGGGGGGGGGTCGCACCCAGTGCATGATCTCCTAAAATTTCAAAAAGGTTGTTTAGAAGAAAAAATAAATGATAAAAGTAGCAATCTTTTTTTTTTCCACTCTCAGAGAAATAAATGACAAGATCTTTTGATTTATTTTTACTTTTATTGGAAGAACTTATATATATTTTCCATAAAACCCCTTAAAATCTGTGTCATTTTATTGATTTCACGTCATTAGAATTGACAGGAAGTAGTAAAAATGACTAGGAGACTTATTTTAAGCCCTGTAAAACCCAGGAGCTTCCAGGGCTTTACCCCCAGCGCCCCCTCTAGGGTTTTGCCCTGAGCCCACTGGGGGCCTCAAGGCGGCCCCAAGACCCCTGCCTCATGAAGTTCTGGTTCTGCCTCGTAATGGCCACAATCAACTGGATGATTGTTATACACAAAAGTTGCGCCCCCTCACCCCAATTCCTGGATCCGCCACTGAGTTGCGCCCCCTCACCCCAATTCCTGGATCCGTTCCTGGTTGCAGAGTAATGTGATTACTACGAGCTCTACGAGTGTTCTATAACTTGTATACTAATTTGATGGACGTACGTATGAGGGTATGAATTGCAACGCTTCGCGCCGGCGTACTTCATGAAAATATGTCTGTGTGTCGAGGAAAATGCATGTACATTGGAAATATATATATAATGAAATTTCAGGGGACCAACCTTTTTCTTTCAATATAACCGAATTTCAATATAAGCGAAATTAGTAACATGTTGACCGCATAGGAAGCTTGATTAGATTTAGTGCCCATGACGTTTTTCTTTATTGAATAGTAGCTAGTCTTTCTGAATTGATAATGTACATCTCTAAGCTGTAAAAGTTGTTATACCCCAGTGTTATTATACTCTTGCATGCAGTGAAAACTAATCAGGTGAGAAACGACTCAATACCCCTCCTTGTACCTGCTTGTGTAATTAGTGTTATCACCGTTACAATGACTTCAATATAACAGTTATAAAAACAACAACATTATCACCTCAGCGGTCCGAGGATGGTTTCAATATAAGCGATATTTCAATATATGCGATTTCAATAACGAATTTTCTTTGCAAAGAAAATGAGAGACTGAGGTTGGGGATATACTTTTATTTCAATATAAACGATATTTTAAATTAAGCGATTTCAATATAAAGTGGGTAAGCTGTATATATATTTCCAATGTACATGCATTTTCCTCGACACACAGACATATTTTCATGAAGTACGCCGGCGCGAAGCGTTGCAATTCATACCCTCATACGTACGTCCATCAAATTTATACAAGTTATAGAACACTCGTAGAGCTCGTAGTAATCACATTACTCTGCAACCAGGAACGGATCCAGGAATTGGGGTGAGGGGGCGCAACTCAGTGGCGGATCCAGGAATTGGGGTGAGGGGGCGCAACTTTTGTGTATAACAATCATCCAGTTGATTGTGGCCATTACGAGGCAGAACCAGAACTTCAGAGGCAGGGGTCTTGGGCCGCCTTGAGCCCCCAGTGGGCTCAGGGCAAAAACCCTAGAGGGGGCGCTGGGGGTAAAGCCCTGGAAGCTCCTGGGTTTTACAGGGCTTAAAATAAGTCTCCTAGTCATTTTTACTACTTCCTGTCAATTCTAATGACGTGAAATCAATAAAATGACACAGATTTTAAGGGGTTTTATGGAAATAATATATATAAGTTCTTCCAATAAAAGTAAAAAAAATCAAAAGAGTCTTGTCATTTATTTCTCTGAGAGTGGAAAAAAAAAAGATTGCTACTTTTATCATTTATTTTTTCTTCTAAACAACCTTTTTGAAATTTTAGGAGATCATGCACTGGGTGCGAACCCCCCCCCCCCCCCTCCCCACAATCCGCCACTGGCAACATTGACAAAATAGTCCGCTTAAAAACTTCTAGCTTATTAACAAGTCATACATTGGATGCTATGATATAATCCATTCTCTTACACAGAGTTGTCGGTCCTTTCTCTCCCTTACATTCTCTTACACAGAGTTGTCGGTCCTTCTCTCCCTTACATCTCTGTCAACTCTCGTTTTACAAGATTTTTGTAAAAACATTGAAAGAATGGAAAAACACTACTTGTGAATGTTCGTTATATTGTAAAATATTAAAAAAGAAAATAATCAAATAACTTATTTGTTATTTTTGGTCTTATAAGTTTTAATTTTTAAACTTTTGTTAGAGAACTATTTTGCGTTTAAACGTTTAAAAAAAAAAGTTTTAAGACAATAAACATAATAAGTTATGTGATTATTTTCTTTTTTAACATTTTACAAAGAAATGAACACTCACAAGTAGTGTTTTTCCATTTTTTCAGTGTCTTTACACAAAATCTTGTAAAACGGGAGTTGACAGAGAATGTAAGGGAGAGATAAGGACGACAACTTGTGTAAGAGAATGTATATATCAGCGGAAAGAGCATTGTCCTAGGTTTTAAGGTTATTAGAATACATATGTGTCAGTACTAATTCTTGACAT
>CAJDSM010000266.1:22443-75627 GCA_903981925.1 Ostrea lurida
TGCTTATAGTGTGTATATATCCCAGTTGATTCGATACGCAAGAGCATGCAATTGCGTATGATAATTTTTAAAACGAGCCAATACTAACAAAAAGTTGATGTTGTAGGGTTATAACGAATCTCGTTTAAAGTCATCATTTCGCAAATTCTACGGTCGCTATAATGACCTTGTTTGCGATTATAAAAAATCACTAAGTCATATGTTGACTGATTTGTTTCATACGCTTAGTTAGACTGTCATTTTCCTACTAGATTTGACCGGGTAATCCCGTCTACTTTATATCGACGAAGGGTTCACGGCGGGTGTGACCGGTCTGCAGAGGATGCTTACTCCTCATGGCACCTGATCCTGCCTTCGCTTTTATCGGAAGTCCGTACGTGTTACCTACACTCGACTTTGTATATATGGGGTGGTTTTGTTGTTTTTTTTTTTTGTTTGTTTGTTTGTTTGTTTTTATTATGATTACGTTTAACACGATGTTAACTTCGCCTATTGTATATCTAGGCGGTGTAAAAAAGAAAGCAGGGATGAGAAAAACAAATTATGCGCATTCTAGACTTTACATACAAAGTTGTGGTGGTTCGAAGTCCGAAATTCCTCTTACTCTTGCCCCGAAGTTGTGCTGGAGAGGGGGGGGGGGGGGGGCGGAGTGAATGGAGTAAGTGAATGTGAAATCTGTATGTGAATAGTTTCAGTTTTAAGTATCAGTTTAAGGAAAAATATTCATTTTGGAATAAGCTGTTGTCAAATGCAAACAGCATCTGAGTAAGATTTTTGCAGGATTTTTTTTTGGGGGGGGGGTCGACATGACATTTGCAGGCATCTATGCAACAAGTAGAAAGACGAGAAAACCCTGGACACGGTCCTACGCGTTATATACAGTAAGGCCTGTTTGAAGGTGGATCAGACAAGCTGCAAGGACATGTAGACTGTTTTCTGTCCCTTTCAAGAATCTTGTCTCTTGTAGAATTGTCACTGAGATTAAGTAAAACCCATTATGAACTATGTCCAGATCTATGAGGACATTTGATGTAAAAAGCAAAAAAGTGTTAAAAGCAAAAATAATTTGATATCAGAATCATGTTGACAGCCGTATCCTGCTTTAACAGCCGTTCAAACGAGTTACTTATACAATTATTTATGTTTCATCGCCTTGTAAAGGGAGTAACATGATTCATGTACTCTAATTACTGATTTATTACTTGTACTACCAACGTGCTAATAATGCCTATTTTGGAACCTGAATCAGACAATATCGGTCAGACGTTTAGTTTCTGAACGACCCACACTGCATGTTTGTGGCAGGTTGTTTCCTTTTCCAGTCTGATTGGTGTATACTATTACAAATGATGAACATTTAGCAATTGATGGAACATTGACATTATCCGCCGTCATAAACGCAGTGAATTCTTAAACACTGTCCATCCTGTTCTCGTTAGCCATGATTTTGAAATCTTCATTACATATTACTGTGTAGCTTATTCTTTTAACGCTTTACTCACTTCCACTCCACTCAACATTTTATCCCAGCCTCTGGAACAATATTAGGTCAAGGCTAGCAAAGTAATGATGGACACAAACAATGAGTAAGGCTAGGTACAGGAATAGAGTCCAAGCGTTCTTAATCAGCCCGATTCTTAAAGTACTGCAATAATTCATTTCTAAAAATTGACCGAATCTGAACGTTCTTCGTAAATATACGTAAATGTCGATTTATTTCGAATCTTACCGAGTGACGTTTGATGGGGTTGAATGAATAGGATAATTGATTCGTATACATATACGACTCCTACATAGCCCCCATCTATCAAGGAGTAAGTAATCGCATTTATGTAAGCGTTTACACCAAGGCTAATGTAAGTCATTATAATGTTGTCATCATCGATCCTTCCAGTAAAATTACCAGTCTTATGCGGCGATTTTCAGACAGACATAGGATACCCGCGCGCCTTTGATTGGCCCGTCATCGCTGCGTTTTTGCATAACAGTCGAGAATGTGTTGCGTTGCGGGTTTTTTTCATGAAAAATAATATCCGTACTATTTATGAACAATAAATCATCAAAATTTAAAAATACAAATGCGATGAACAAACCAAACACAGTGTACATGTATCTTTATAGTGACATTGGAATTAAATAATCAATTAATTATTTCAAGAACTTGCTGTCCCAAAAGTACCATTCCTCAATATCTTTCTCGAAACAGAGATAAGTGCAGCCCACCGTCATTTCCGATTCCAGTTTTTAACGCATGTAGGCCGTTACGTCGTCGTTGCAAAGAAATCAATAACGTTGTACTAGTATTGTGCCAAAATATAATGGATTACTTCAATTTTTATTGCATCTTCCGTGTGTATTCATTTGGTTAACTGGAACATGAACCAAAGAGATTTTTGCTGTTTTGCGGATGCGCTTTTGAAGGTTCTCGCATTACTAGAACACGAGGGCATTATCGCATGCAAGCATACTCAATTCTCCGTGCGTACAATGAAGAGTGTAATTCAATCAATATGGGGCATCACAACAACGCAAGACATTACCTTTAGTAAGGACAGAAAGTTATCGAACATTACAAGAATATTGATTGCAGTAGAGTTGACGCCCTGTCTCGTTTAAGGGCGCATCACTCTTTATGCCGTATCAGGCCAGCACCACTTATTATGGGACAGAGATTAATCCAAATTATCTTCCTTAAAAGCAGTTAATTGGTTCTTACTACTCAAGTCTGTTGAATAAAAAAAAAACAATTTGAAAAGCTTCAACGTCGTTTTGAATACGTGCATGTAGCTCTTTCTGATGTGGTTTACTGTGAATGATTTGTGAACAGTCTTAGAAATCGCAACAATGTGTGATTCAAAAGAACTGTAACAAATTGCATGTTGTGGTCTGTCATATTTTCAGAAGCAGCAGCAGGTGATATGCACTCTTTTGGCCGTCAAAAACGTCACTGCAAAGTACGATCGTTACACACAGACTCGCTAATTGCAATTGAACATTTGTACATAAGAGTTCAAATCGCCAATATATACGTCGTGTTATATTAGGATTGAGACATTGGTTACGTGACGAAAGCACTATTGTGTATTGATCGTGTGCAAAGTCCGTTGGTGGTGGTTAAACTGCGTAATTATAATTCGTACATGTACTAGAGATAAAATTTTACCTATATTAACATTTATAAACAGCAACCAACTGTGTTGTTTTGTATTTATTTATTTTTTTTAATATTTCCAAGGATTAGAAAACGTTGTTGGACAGTTTTAAAGATTTTTGGCAGATTGCCCATTAGGTATCACAAGAACGGTCAAAATGCGATAAATGGACCGTATGGAAAAATGTGCATTAAACTTTTTAAATGGGGATTTACGTCATAGATAACACGGCTTGTTTGGCCGGCATGGGAAAGCGGGTTGTCAAACAGCTTAAAAAGAACTAAAGATCGAAAAGATTGCTGTGTGACATTTGAGTCCATGTAAATATATTGTTTGTTCTGTGTGGTTTGTAAGCTTTGAAATGTATTCCCACATTCTATAGAAAGAGTATGAGAGGAGAGTATTACACACCCATTCTACATCACACCCCATCTTATCCGAAACATCCATATCAACCGCAATATCACGATAGCAAACAAGATTGTTAAGATCCGCTCGCGGACCGACATTCAATATAATCCGCCATATCACCCCAAGCCCCCAATGTCATCTTGAAACCCAATGTCATTCCGAGGCTCCAATACAATGCGATGGCCCAATATATACCCGATACCCCCATTATAATGCGAGGCCACTTATCATCCGAGCCACTCAATCTATTTCGAAAACCCAAACTCCAATATCACCTTAAGACCACCATTATCACTTTGAAACCCAATGTCAATCTCCAATACCCCATTATAATACGAGGCTCCATTATCATTCGATACTCCAATCTCATCCCGAAACCGCAAATATCATCCCCAAGACTCCAATATTCATCTGAGACTCCAATTTGATTTTGATACTCCAATATTATTCAAGACTCTGATATATCATCACGAGACCCAATTATTATTCTGGGACTTCCAATAATAATCTAGAAATTCCATTATCATCCCAAGATTCCAATCACCCCAGAGACTCCACCCCGAGCGACTGAACTTAGTCGATGCGTTGACCTGGTATCAAGACTCCATCATCCAGAGGACTGAATTTAGTCGATGGTTGACCTATATAATAAAATTGCAACATATGATTTACACTCATCTATAAAGAGAGAGCTCGAGTTAATATGTATGTGGACGAGGCCTATTTGAAATTTTTCTTTGCAACTCAAAAAAAAAAAAAAAAACCAACAAAAACAAAAAATCCCGGCGATCTGTGTATCTTATATTTAGAAGTGGAAAGGTGGAGGAGGGGGCTATTTTATATTCCCGTATAAGAAATCCTTTGGACGACATAGTTCGGGCCAAAAAGGAATTTAATTCTGCGCAACAATATATACCTAACTCATGTCAGGACATCAAACCAAGTACTTTCCGCCATGTCACGAATTTAATATTCGTTTCTATTGGCTCTAACACATGATCAGATTACCATGTATAGACTAGGTACAGATATTACGAATTTTAAAAAAATAATAAATAAACAACAGGTAATTATTTGCAAGTGTTTGTACATATGTTCATGGACATGAGGTCTCTAATTGTTGCGGAATGGGTTTTTTTTTGGAGGTACAAAAAATTTACATAATTTCGCGTGCATCCTAGGCATATGGTATGAATTTTTCCACCTCCTCAGTTTCGCTTTAGAAACATAACGTGTCTGTATTTCATGCAAACGACTTATAAATACGAATACGATCTCAAGAGAGGAAATCGATTTGGAGGCCAATCTGATGGAATGCAAGGATTCTGGTGTATCGATTATCTTCCACCAGCGGTACATTTTTACCACTTTAGAAACAGAGACGTACAGCGATTTAATTGTCCTGTTGTCAACATTAGGTAGTTTATCTAAATACACCTTGAGCACAGCAATTGATGTACCTAGCGTTTAACAGCAGACTCTTATAATGAACCCCGACAAGGAGAAGAAACGTGAGAAAAAAAGAAGAAATCCTTTCCGACTTTTTTCTTTCTGATTTCCGTAGGAAAAGCGAAAAAAAACACCCTTCACATGATTACGTCGGGGGGCCATCGTGATTGGAGGAGACGCGACCGGCCGTTGAACTTTGAGGGTGATTTGAGGGGAGGGGTTGAGTACCATCTGCAATTTTAATGTTAAAGATGGTAACACGGATTACTGTTCAAGATCTCAGATTACGTGTATTTGGTCGATATTACACAAACATTAATTTTTAAGGTATCTAATATATTGCGCAGAATTTCCATAGAAGAAACTATATTCGGTAATGCCACACGGAAATATTTTTGAACTTTCCTGTCACTTCAATCAAGATGTCCGCATGTTATGTGTTTAGATATTTTCATGTAATGCGTAGTATCTTTCTTTACGCCAATATATACATTAATTTCCAATTTCGCATTTCCTCATGAATGCAGTTTGTGAACGAATGTTTATATGGATAATGAAAGTATATATAAATCTGGCTCCAGTTTTAATGGGACGCAGGCGAAATTCCAACTCGACAGAAATGGAACAGTAAGCATAAAAATAAAAAAATTAAATTTCTCTCTAGGCTCTGAACTGCGCCGCTTCACAACGAACAGCGCTACCGCGAAGTAGACGGCGTGAGACGTTGGCGGTGGCGTGCTTCAAATGTTAATTGACGGCACATCTAACGCCAGCATGCATAAGTACTTACCGTAAGCCTTTTTATTTTTTAAAAGAATTCTCATGGGGCCTTACTGATTTTTCTGTGAAATTAAAAAAAAGAAAAAGGAAAACCCCGAGGGGGGGGTTGGAAATAAGAAAAAAAGGGGTTTTACCTAAACGAAGGCCACGTGTATATCATACTCTCGATGGTGTTTTCCCCATCAGTTGATTCAAACTCCAATATTGGAAATATAATACCTTTTACATGAAAACTACAGCCACTCTCGATGTCAATTGAAAAAAAAAAAAAAAAAACCAAAAGGAAACTCTGAAGATTGAAAAAATTGCGAGCAAAGTATTGCCCCGGGTTGTTTGTTAAACTAGAATGACGTAATCCAAACATGACATTACTGGCGGACGTCATTTTAAAAGGTCATCCCTGCATTTCATATTTGGTGAAGGCAGCCGAATTCCTTAATGTCAGAAATTTCAATTATCGTTTATAAATTTTTTATAACATTCTTTCTCTTCATCTACCAGTTCTAATAAATGTTATATAGGGACTGCATAATCGTAATCCAGTAAAAGAATTGTTATGTTCGATATATATATAGATATGTATATGCTTCCATCAGCTAAAAAGATTTTTGCTTTTCGTGCTCAAGAATAGTTTTCCAACATATTCTTTTTCGCAAATATTTCTGAATTCCAAGGATGAAGTTTCTCCTTGATTTCAATGCGATAACTTTTTATCGGTGCCCCCGATATAACAAGTTTTCAGGCAATCAAATAAAAACTTGCTCACTTGAACCAAATCCGAAGAAACTTCATGCTGGAATTCCTCGCGTTTAAAGTCTGTGTTTGTATAGACACTAATTTTTTATTCAAACCCTGTTTCAATATCCTTTAACTAAAAACAATAAAGATCATGAAATATTTCGCATAATTTATATTTTTACAAGTCAATTCTCTATGGTTGACCCCAAAAGAGATAACCAAGTTATTTTCAACAAGAAACACATTGCATTGTTCATTGCTATTTAAAATGATCATGTACACATTCATCAAAAAATTCACACATGTCGCATACTAGAACTTACGTTGCCCTTGACAAACCGTCTAACCCAATAATGTCTATGGTGCATTCCCGGCCATTTCCACTGTCGAATCAATGAAAAGTGAAACTGTTTATTTAACGAGTCAATTAACCTTTATATCTGAAAATTTCATCTAAAAAAGAACTCCAATATTGATATAAATTACAAGTATTAATTCCAATGGTATTTATTATCAGTTTAGGCTTTAACCGCTAGCCCCTTCCAGTATATGTTCTAAAGAGAGCGAAACGTTATTTGCGTATCAATGAATAATTTCAACAGGGAAAATTTACAGTTTAAGAGCGAGCTATCGATCTTCCGCATGCCAACCCATGTTTAACAACATTCAGGTCAAAATTCGAAACACACGTCATTAAATTACTCCCTTCTCTTTCATACCAATAAATAATTTTGTTTCTCGTACACAAAGCTTTTGAATGAACATTGATGACAATGGAAATAGATATAAATTAGCAATTATTTACAGTCTTCGCCATGTCCAAGTTTATCCGAACATGAAACCCTTCGTTTGGCGTTCATCAATATCGCCTCCCAACATTTTTCACCGGAAAGTTTACTAAACTGTCACCACTTTCGTTGAAAATGTCCGCTGATTTATATTCCAGTGTCTATGGCTCCGAAAATCTTGGACACGTTTTGGACTTCAACATTGGTTATTCCCGAGCAGTCTTCCTCTGTGATCTATTTGGCTTTGTCGTTTTTGGTTTCAGTTTCATGTTTCTAACCAATCACAACGATGTAAGAAAACTGATCTTTGCTTCGACAAGGGCGCGTTGGCCACATCACATCAGCGCGCGGCTGTTATTTGAGAACTCGAGGAATGAGTTCTCCCTGTAAGGGATTGGCACGTTGTTAAAAAAGAAAAATTTAAAGTCCGTATTTGTCGTACAAGATTTAACTTGGATGTTGATCTCTCGATGGACTTGAGGTCCCGCATTCACATAGACTGACGCTTTTACGGCTGTTGGGTTTCAGATTCGCTATCTAACGCTGGAAACTGTTCAAGAACTCGCTATTGAGTGTAAGAATCATCGTCTTCTTCATCACAATCCTCATATTCTTTTCTCAGGGACTTCCTGAATTGGATCAAATGGACATCGCAGAGATGGTTCTTGTCGTTTTGCTCTGATTCGAGGGTTTTGTGCTTTTCTCTTTGATTTTCCGCCCTTGACTCTTCCAGTTTTTCTCTTTGAATGAATCTGAGAATGAGCTGAAGATCCCTCCTTTCTTCTCATCTTTTCACCATCAAGATCGTCTCTCGAATACCAGCATGCTTTGAATCGGGCTTGGTAAGCCAAGATTAGGAAGCGCAGTCCAGGTAGCACCAAGGTTGATTTAGAGTACATGAACACGGGCATAGATTTGGTTCCATCTGTTCTGACAGTGTTATGTGTTACGTGGCACCACTTTTGTCCCGCAGAGTCACCAAATAGGTCTTCATCTTCGTTCTTTGTCACCTTTCCCAGACTTTTCGCTTGTTTTTCTGCTTGCCAGAGCAAGAGCTTTTTGTGATTGTTGTCCAGTAAACAAACGGCATATAAACCGCGGGGAGCGGCGTTAGGAAACATAGCCATGGATTGAATTTAAGAAAGTTGTAGTAGTTTCTGCTTCCGAATATAAACAAAGTTTTGCTAAAATAAATATTACTCACAACTAGAAGAGCGATTTCCTTAAGCGATCTACACAACTGAGCGTACCCTCGTGTTTGCCGTTGTAATTGTATTCCGCCAATATACGAATCTAGGACCAAGAGACCGTCTTGGCAAAGTTTCATCTGACGTCTGTCTGGTATCTGAACATTTCCACTAAAAAATGAGGGGGCAATGGTTTCAGAAAAGCAACATATAAAATGAATTTTATTCGATAAAAACAAAATATTTTGTGCTTGTATTGAAAGTTTTGAAGTATATCAAAATTATAATACTATATTCGTTTGGAAAAGATTTTTTAATTGTTTATTAGTTTCAACACGCAAACATGAAATCATGTTCGAGAAAAATGTACAAAATATGGAAGAGTCCATCGTATTTGGCCTCTATGCCGAATCTTGTGTTCGCGCCTCGGACTAGGCAGCTTTGTTTAGTCACAGGTACGGAACAAAATCTGGAATTCCATTTTTGGTAAATGAAGGTGTTTCGTAGGAAATTGTAGGACATGTTTCATGAAATTTCTTCCATCAAGATGAATTATGAAAACTAAATGATTTTTCATTACGATATTGGATAACTCAAAACGTCTTATTGCCTTGTTAAAAAGTATTTTTCTTTGGATTTTTTAAAGGATATTACGATGTAAACATTGACTCGCAATATAACTTGCTCACCTCCTCTCAAAGAAGTAAAACAAACCACGATCCTTATCAACTTGAATGGAATGCCAATGGGATTGTTGATAGTAATCGACCAATCAGATTAAAGACATCAAGAGGAAACGTCCCGTTGCGGTAGTTTACCCCACGAGGTGTAGCTTAGAAGTGTTCTAGGATATTGATTTTGTGCGCGCTTGTTAAAACACTTCTAAGCTACCCTCGTGCGGTACTACAGGACAACGGGGACGTTCCTCTTGGAATGCATCTTTAATCTGATTGGTCGATTACTACAACAATTCCCATTGGCATTCCATTTCAAGTTGAATAAGGACGTGGTTTGTTTTACTTTCTGAAGAGGTGTGAGCAAGTTATATTGACGATCAATGTTTAATCGTATATCCCTTTTAAAAATCCAAGAAAAATACTTTTACCAAGGCAATAAGACGTTTGAGTTACCAAATCGTAAATGAAAAAAATCATTTTCAGTTTCATAATCATCTTGATGGAAGAAATTTCATGAACATGTCCTACAATTTCCACGAAAACACCTTCATTTACCAAATGGAATGTTCCAGGATTTTGATCGGATTTTACATCTGACTAAACAAAGCTGCCTAGCCGAGGCGCGAACACAAGATGGCATAGAGCCAAAATACGATGGGACTCTTCCATATTTTGTTATATTTTCTCGAACATTGATTTTCATGTTTCGTGGGTTGTGAAACTAATAAAACATTAAAAATTCCTTTTCCAAAACGAATATTAGTATATAAAAATTTGATAGTACTTTCAAACTTTAATACAAGCACTAAATATTTTTTTTATCGAATAAAAAATTCATTTGTTATGGTTGCTTTCTTGAAACCATTGCCCCCTCATTTTTTAGTGGAAGGTTCAGATACCAGACCAGACCGTCAATTTGAAACTTTGCCAAGAACGTCTCTTGCCTAGATCGTATATGGCGGAAACAATTTACAACGGCAACAACGAGGTACGCGTCAGTTTGTGTAGATCGTAGGAAATCGCATCTTCTAGTTGTGAAGTAATATTTTATTTACCAAACACTTGTTTATATCGAGCAGAAACTACTACACTTTCTTAATTCATCATGCGATGTTTCCTAACGCCTCCCGCGTTATATGCCGTTTGTTACTGGACAACATCACAAAAAGCTCTTGCTCTTGGCAAAGCAGAAAACAAGCGAAGTCTGGGAAAGGTGACAAGAAACGGAAGATGGGAAGACCTATTTTGGTGGAGCTCTGCGGGACAAAAAGTGGTGCCACGAACACATACACTGTCAGAACAGATGGAACCAATCTATGCCTGTTCTATGTGACTCTAAAATCACCCTTGGTGCTTAATGCCTCGTTCATAATCTTGGACTACCAAGCCCGCATTCAAAGAATGCTGTATTCGAAGAGACGATCTGATGTGAAAGAAATTGAGAAGAAAGGAGGGATCGTTCAGCTCATGCTTCAGATTTCATCAAAGAGAAAATGGGAAGAGCAAGGCGAAAATCATAGAGAAAGCCCAAAACCCTCGAGAACAGAGCAAACGACAAAGGAAACCATTCTGCGAATGTCCATTTGGACCAATTCTAGGAGGAGTCCTGAGAAGAAGAATATGAGGATTGTGATGAAGAAGGACGATGCATTGCTTACACTCATAGCGAGTCTGACCAGTTCCAGCGTTAATACGAAATCTGAACCCAACCAGCGAAAGCGTCAGTCTATGTGATGAAGCGGACCTCAAGATCCTCGAAAGATCAACATCCAAGTTAAATCTTGACGACAATACGACTTTTAAAATTTTTCTTTTTTTTAACCCACGTGCCAATCCCTACTAGGCGAGAACTCATTCTCATTCTTCAAATAAACAAGCCCGCGCGCTGATAATTGTGATGTGGCAAACGCGCCTTGTCGAAGGCAAGATCAGTTTCTGTATACATCGGTTGTGAGTGGCTTAGAAACATGAACTTGAAACCAAAACCGACAAAGCCAAATAGATCCACAGAGGAAAGCACTGCTCTGGGAATGAACCAATGTGAAGGTCCCAAAACGTGTCCAAAGATTTGTCGAGCCATAGACCACTGGAATATAAATCCATGCGGACATTTAAAACGAAAGTGGTGTGATACAGTTTTAGTAACATTCCCGGTGAAACGATCGTTGGGAGGATATTGATGAACGCCAACGAAGGGTTCATGTTCGGATTAAAAAAACTGGGACAGGGAAGACTGTAAATAATTGCTAATTTATACTATGCCCATTGTCATCAATGTTCATTCAAAAAGTCTTGTGTTACGAGGAAAGAAATTATTTATGTATGAAAGAGAAAACGGAGTAAATTTTAATGAGTGTGTTCGAATTTTTGACCTGAAAATGGTTTGGTTTACACATGGGTTGCATGCGGGAAGATCGATAGCTCGCTCTTAACTGGTAAATTTCCCTGTTGAATATCATTTTGATACGATACGTTTGCTCTATTTATTAGAAACATATACGGAGGGGCTTTAGCGCGTTAAACTAAACGATATAAAATACCATTGGAATTATACCTGTTAATTTATTATCAATATTGTGAGTTCTTTTTAGAATGAAATTTTCAGATATAAAGTTAAATGACTCGTTAAATAAACAGTTTTCAACTTTCATTTGATTCGACAAGTGGAAAATGGCGGAATGCACCATAACCTTATTGGGTAGACGGTGTTTGTCAAGGCAACGTCATGTCTAGTATGCGACCCATGTGTGAATTTTTTGAATGAATGTGTACATGATCATTTTAAATGCAATGAACAAATGCAATATTTCTTTGTTGAAACATAACTTGTTATTCTCGTTTGGCGTCAACCCAATAGAGAATTTGACTTGTAAATAAATTATGCGAAAATATTTCAATCTTATATTGTTTTAGTTAAAGATATTTGATACAGGGTTTGATGAGAGAAATTAGTGGTTCTATACCAAACCACAGACTAATACCGAATGGAGATTCCAGCGTTGAAAGTTTCCGATTTGGTTTCATGAGCAAAGTTTTTATTTGATTGCCTGATAAACTGTTTTATCGGGGGCAGCCATATAAAAAGTATATCCCATTGAAAAGTCAAGGAGAGAACTTCTCTTGGAATTCAAAAATATTGCCGAAAAGATATGTTGGAAACTATTCTTGAAGCTAGCGAAAACTGGAAGCATATACATATCTATATATATATCGAAACATAAACATTCGTTTTAACATGGATTAACGAAATTATGCAGTCTTATATACATTATTAGATGGTAGATGAGAGAAGAATGTTATAAAAAAATTTATAACGATAGATTTTGAATTTATGACAATAAGGAATCGGCTGCCTTCACAATATGAAAATGCAGTGGATGATCCTTTTAAATGACGTCGCCAGGTAATGTCATGTGTGATTAACGTCATTCGTAGTTTAACAAACACCCGGGGGCAAACTTATGCTCGCAATTTTTTCAATCTTCAGAGTTTCCTTTTGGTTTTTTATTTTTTTTTTTTCCAATTTGACATCGAGAGTGGCTTGTAGTCTTTCATGTAAAATAGATATTTATTCAATATTGAGTTGACATCAACTGATGGGAAACCCATCGAGGAGCTTATGATAACACGTGCTCGTTAGTAAACCTTTTCCTCAAACCCTCGTTCTTCTTTTTTAATTTCAAGAAACATCAGTAAGCCATGAATCTTTTAAAAAATAAAAGAAAAGTGCTACGGATAGTACTTATGCATGCTTGGCGTTAGATGTCCGTCAATATACATGAAGGCACGCACCGGCCACGTTCTCACGCCCCGTTCTACTCGCGTAGCGCTTGTCGTGTGAAGCGCGCAGTCAGAGGTCCGTAGAAAAAATTAATTTATTATTTTTTATGCTACTGTCATTTCTGTCGAGTTGGAATTCTTCGGTCATTAAATGGAGATTCTATATATATTCATTATCCATATAAACATTGTTCACAACTGCATTCATCGAGAAATGAAAATTTGCGGAATTACTATATATAATTGCGAAGAAAGATACTTAACGCATACATTGAAAAATATCCTAAAACAAATAAACATGCGACATTCTTGATTGAAGTGACAGGAAGTTTTCAAAAAATATTCCGTGTGGATTACCTGAAATATCTTTTTCTTTGGAAATTCGGCCGGCAATAATATTAATAACTTTAAAATTAATGTTTGTGTTAACAATCAGTAACCAAAACACGTAATTCTGAATTTGACACCAGAGTAATCCCCGTTACCATCGTTTTAACATTAAAATTTGCAGATGGTATCAGCCCCTCCCCTTCAAATCACCCTCAAAGATTCAACGGCCCGGTCGGCGTCTCCTCCAATCACGTGCCCCCGAGTAATCGATGTAGAAGGTGTTTTTTTTTCCTTTTTCCTTACGAAATCAGAAGAAAAAAAAGTCGCGAAGGATTTCTCTCTTTTTTCTCTCGTTTCTCTCCTTGTTCGGGGTTCATGAAAGAGTCGTTGTGTAAACGCTAGGTACCATCAATGCTGTGCTCAAAATGGTTATTTAGATAAAAACTACTAATGTTGACAACAAGGACAATTAAAATCGCGTACGTCTCTGTTTCTAGCTGGAAAAAATTGTACCGTGTGGGAGTGAATCGATACACCAGAATCCTATGCATTCCATCAGATTGGCCCAAAATCGATTTCTCTCTTGAGATCGTATCGTATTTTTATAAAGCGTTTTGCATTGAAATACAGACACGTTATGTTTTCTAAGCGAAACTGAGGGGTTGGAAGAATTTCATACATTATCCTAGGATGCACGCCGAAAATAGTAATTTTGGTACCTCACAACATCGCAAAATTTAGAGACCTCATGGCCATGACATATGAAAACACTGCAATAAATTAACCTGTTGTTTATTTATTTATTTTTTAAATTCGTAATATCTGTACCACGTATGTCTTACATATAATCTGATCATGTTTTTAGAGCATAGACAATATTAAATTCTGGACATGCGTAAAGTACTTTGGTTTGATGTCTGACTGAGTAGGTATTATATTGCTTTGCGCAGAATAAATTCCTTTGCCCGAACTATGTCGTCAAAGGATTTCTGATTACGGAATAATGAAAATGCTCCCCCTCCTCCCCTTTACCCTTCTAAATATCAAGATTACACAGATCGCCGGGATTTTTTGTTTTTTTGTTGGTTTTATTTTTTTTTTTTTATGAGTTGCAAAGAAAAATTTTCAAAATAGGCCTCGTCCACATTACATTAACTCGAGCTCTGCTTTTATAAGATGGTTAATCATATGTGCAATTTTATGTATACTAGTGTCAACCATCGACTAAATTCAGTCGCTCTGGATGGAGGTCTCTGATACCAAGTGCCAACCATCGACTTAAATTTCAGTCGCTCGGGTGGAGTCTCTGGGTGATATTGGAATCTTGGGATGATAATGGAATATTTTCTTTAAAAAAAGATTATATTGGAGTCTCAGAATGCATATTGGGGTCTGCGTGAATGATATCAGGAGTCTTGAGAAGATAATATTGAAGTAAACAAAATCAAATTGGAGTCTCAGGAATATATTGGAGTCTTGGTGATGATCATGGTTTCGGGATGAGAATTGGAAGTATCGGAATGATAATTGGAGCCTCGCGTTATTATAAATGGGGGATTGGATTGACATTGGGGTTTCAAAGATGATATGGTGTCTATAGGGTGATATTGGCAGTTGGGTTCGAGATGAGCAATTGGAGTCTCGGGAATGATAATGGAGCCTCGGCATTATAATGGGGGTATCGGGCAGATAATGATTGGAGCCTCCGGCATTGTATTGAGCCTCGGATACATGGGGTTCAAGATGACATTGGGGTCTTCGGTGATATTGGGATTATATTGAGAGTGTCGGTCGCGAGCGGATCTAACATCTTGTGTTGCTATTCGTGATATTGGGTTGAATGGATGTTCGGATAAGATGGGGGTGTATGTAGAATGGGTTTGTAATTATCTCTTCATACTCTTTCTATTAGAATGTCGAATACATTTCAAAGCTTACAAACCACACAGAACAAACAATATATTTACATTTTTGACTCAATGTCACACAGCAAATCCTTTTCGAGCTTTTAAGTCTTTTTAAGCTTTGACAACCCGCTTTCCCATGCGGCCAAACAAGACCGTGTTACTCATGACGTAAATCCCCATTTAAAAAGTTTAATGCACATTTTTCCATACGGTCCATTTATTCGATTTTGACCGCTTTCTTTGAATGACCTTAATGAGGCAATCTGCCGAAAAATCTTTAAATAACTGTCTAACACACGTTTTCTAATCTTGGGAAATATTTAAAAAAAATTAAATAAATACAAAAAACAAAACAACATTGCGTTGCGTGTTTATAAATTGTTAATATAGGTAAAATTTCTAGTACATGTACGATATCAATATACGCAGTGTAACCACCACCAACGACTTTTGCACACGATCAATACACAATAGTGCTTCGTCACGTAACCAAATTTCTTAATCCTAATTAACACGAACGTTATATGCGATTGGCTGAACCTGATGTTACAAATGTTCAATTGAATAGCGAGTCGGTTGTGTACCGATCGTATTATGGCAGTGAAGGGGGGTTTTTTTGACGGCAGAAGAGTGATATCACCTTGCTGCTGCTCTGAAAAAAATATGACAGGACACATACATGAGTTTTTACATTCTTTTTGAATCACACAGTTGTGGAATTTCTAAGACTGTTACAAATCATTCACAATAAACCACATCAGAAAGCAGCTACATGCACGTTATTCACAGACGTTGAAGCTTTCCAAATCTGTGTTTTTTTTAATTCAACATATTGAGTATAACCATTTACTGCTTTAAGGAAGATAATTTTGTATTAATCTTGTCCATAATAATGGGTCATGGCCTGATACGGCATAAAGTAGATTGCGCCCTAAACCAGACAGGGGACGTTTCAACTCTACTGCATCATATTCTTGTAAATGTGTCGATAACTTCTGTCTTATAAGGTAATGTCTGCGTTGTTGTGATTGCCCTATTGATTGAATACACTACTAATCATTGTACGCACGAGAAAATAGGGGGTTTTTTATTGCTGGCATGCGATAATGCCCTCGTGTTCTAGTAATGCAGACCTATCCAAAAGCGCATCGCAAACAGCCACAAAGAATCTTTCTTGTCATTCAGTTCACAAGATGAATACACACGGAAGCATGCAATAAAAATTGCATTAATTCTCAATTATTTTGCACCAATAACGTAGATACCAACGTTATGATTTCTTTGCAACGAACGACGTCGGCCTACATGCGTTTTAAAACCGGGAAACGAAATGACGTGGGCGTGCCACTTATCTCTGTTTCGAGAAAAGATATTTGAGGAAATTGTTACTTTGAGGACAGCAAAGTTCTTGAATAATTAATTGATTTATTAATCCATTCATATAAAGATACATGTACACTGTGTTGTTTTTCATCGCATTTGTATTTTTTAAAATTTTTATGATATATTGTTCATTAATACGTTACGGAGTATTTATTTCATGAAAAAAAAAAACCGCAAACGCAACAACATTCTCCGACTGTTTGCAAAAACAGCAGACGATGACGGGCCATCAAAAGGCGCGCGGTATCCTTGTCTGTCTGAACATCGCCGCATTCAGACTGGTAATTTTACTGGGAAAGGATGCATGATGACAACCATATAATGACTACATTAGCCTTGGTGTAAACGCTTACATAAATGTTCATTACTTACTCCTGTGTAGATGGGGGGCTATGTGGATGTATATTATCAACAGAATTCCAAATTATTCCTATTCATCAACCCCCCATTTCAAACGTCACTCGTAAGATTTCGAATAAAATCGACCATTATACTATATTTACAGAAAGAACGTTCAGGATTCGTCAATTTTAGAATGCAATTTGATGACGTACTTGTAAAAGAATGGGTGATTTAAGAGACGCTTGGGACTCTTTTCTAGTAACACTAGCCTACTCACTGTTGGGATGCTGTTGTCCACTTTACTTTGTAGCTTGACCTAATATTGTCCAGAGGCTTGGGATAAAATGTGAGTTGGAGTGGAGTGGAGTAACGGTTAAAGAATAAGCTACACAGTAATATGTAATGAAGATTCAAAAATCATGAGCTAAACGAGAAACAGGATGGACAGTGTTTAAGAATTCCACTGCGTTTATGACGGCGCATTAATGTCAATGTTCCATCAATTGCTAAATGTTTCATCATTTGTAATAGATATACACCATCAGAGCTGGGGAAAGGAAACAACCTGCCAACAAACATGGCAGTGTGGGGTCGTCAGAAACTAAACTCTGACCGAATATTTTGTCTGATTCAGGTTCCAAAATAGGCAATTATGAGCACGTCGTAGTACAAGTAACTTAAGATCAGTTAATTAGAGTACATGAATCATGTTACTCCCTTTACAAGGGCGAACTGAAACATAAATTACATTGTATAAGTAACTCGTTATTGATTAGACTGTCATTTTCCTACTAGATTTGACCTCGGGTAATCCCGTCTACTTTATATCGACGAAGGGTTTACGGCGGGTGTGACCGGTCTGCAGAGGATGCTTACTCCTCATGGCACCTGATCCCTGCCTTCGCTTTTATCGGAAGTCCGTACGTGTTACACCTTACACTCGACTTTGTATATAATGGGGTGGTTTGTGTTTTTTTTTTTTTTTTTGTTTGTTTGTTGTTTGTTTTATTATGATTAGTTTAAACGATGTTAACTTCGCCTATTTATATCTAGGCGGTGTAAAAACGAAAGCAGGGATGAGAAAAACAAATTATGCGCATTCTAGACTTTACATACAAAGTTGTGGTGGTTCGAAGTCCGAAATTCCTCTTACTCTTGCGCGAAGATTAGTGCCTGGCGACGGGAGGGGGGGGGCGGCGGGGTGGAAATGGAGTAGAGTGAATGTGAAATCTGTATGTGATAGTTTCAGTTTTAAGTATCAGTTTAAGGGAAAAAATATTCATTTTGGAATAAGCTGTTGTCAAATGCAAACAGCATCTGAGTAAGATTTTTGCAGGATTTTTTTTTGGGGGGGGGGGGTCGACATGACATTTGCAGGCATCTATGCAACAAGTAGAAAGACGAGAAAACCCTGGACACGGTCCTACGCGTTTATATACAGTAAGGCCTGTTTGGAAGGTGATCAGACAAGCTGCAAGGACATGTAGACTGTTTTCTGTCCCTTTCAAGAATCTTGTCTCTTGTAGAATTGTCACTTGAGATTAAGTAAAACCCATTATGAACTATGTCCAGATCTATGAGGACATTTTGATGTAAAAAGCAAAAAAGTGTTAAAAGCAAAAATAATTTGATATCAGAATCATGTTGACAGCCGTATCCTGCTTTAACAGCCGTTCAAAACGAGTTACTTATACAATGTAATTTATGTTTCATCGCCTTGTAAAGGGAGTAACATGATTCATGTACTCTAATTACTGATTTAGTTACTTGTACTACCAACGTGCTAATAATGCCTATTTTGGAACCTGAATCAGACAATATTCGGTCAGACGTTTAGTTTCTGAACGACCCACACTGCATGTTTGTGGCAGGTTGTTTCCTTTTCCAGTCTGATTGGTGTATACTATTACAAATGATGAACATTTAGCAATTGATGGAACATTGACATTATCCGCCGTCATAAACGCAGTGAATTCTTAAACACTGTCCATCCTGTTCTCGTTAGCCATGATTTTGAATCTTCATTACATATTACTGTGTAGCTTATTCTTTTAACCGTTACTCACTCCACTCCACTCAACATTTTATCCCAAGCCTCTGGACAATATTAGGTCAAGCTAGCAAAGTAAAGTGGACACAACAAGTGAGTAGGCTAGTGTACTAGATAGAGTCCAAGCGTTCTTAATCAGCCCATTCTTAAAGTACTCAATCAATTCATTCTAAAAATTGACCGAATCTGAACGTTCTTTCTGTAAATATAGTATAATGTCGATTTATTCGAAATCTTACGAGTGACGTTTAAATGGGGGTTGATGAATAGGAATAATTGAATTCTTGTATAATATACATCCCACATAGCCCCCATCTACACAGGAGTAAGTAATCGACATTTATGTAAGCGTTTACACCAAGGCTAATGTAAGTCATTATATGTTGTCATCATGCATCCTTCCAGTAAAATTACCAGTCTGATGCGGCGATGTTCAGACAGACAAGGATACCGCGCGCCTTTGATGGCCCGTCATCGTCTGCTGTTTTTGCAAACAGTCGGAGAATGTGTTGCGTTTGCGGTTTTTTTTCATGAAAATAAATACTCCGTAACTATTATGAACAATATATCATAAAAATTTTAAAAATACAAATGCGATGAAAAACAAACACAGTGTACATGTATCTTTATATGAATGGAATTAAATAAATCAATTAATTATTTCAGAACTTTGCTGTCCCAAAAGTACCATTCCTCAAATATCTTTTCTCGAAACAGAGATAAGTGCACGCCCACGTCATTTCCGTTTCCCGGTTTTAAACGCATGTAGGCGTACGTCGTCGTTGCAAAGAAATCAATAACGTTGTACTACGTTATTGTGCCAAAATAATTGAGATTACTGCAATTTTTATTGCATCTTCCGTGTGTATTCATTTGTGAACTGAAATGAACCAAAGAGATTCTTTGCTGTTTGCGATGCGCTTTTGATAGGTCTCGCCATTACTAGAACACGAGGGCCATTATCGCATGCAGCATACTATTTCTCCGTGCGTACAATGATAGTAGTGTATTCAATCAATAGGGCATCACAACAACGCAGACATTACCTTATAAGGACAGAAAGTTATCGAACATTACAAGAATATTGATGCAGTAGAGTTGACGCCCTGTCTGGTTTAGGGCGCATCACTTTATGCCGTATCAGGCCATGCACCATTATTATGGACGAAGATTAATCCAAATTATCTTCCTTAAAAGCAGTAATGGTTTATACTCAATATGTTGAATAAAAAAAAAACAATTTGGAAAGCTTCACGTCTTTGAATACGTGCATGTAGCTGCTTCTGATGTGGTTTATTGTGAATGATTTGTGAACAGTCTTAGAAATCCACAACTGTGTGATTCAAAAGAATGTAACAAATGCATGTTGTGTCTTGTCATATTTTTCAGAGCAGCAGCAGGTGATATGCACTCTTTGCCGTCAAAAACTCACTGCCAAATACGATCGGTACACACAGACTCGCTATTCAATTGAACATTTGTACATAGAGTTCAAATCGCAATATAACGTTCGTGTTAATTAGGATTAGAATTGGTTACGTGACGAAGCACTATTGTGTATTGATCGTGTGCAAAGTCGTTGGTGTGGTACAAACTGCGTATATTATATCGTACATGTACTAGATAAAATTTTACCTATATTAACAATTTATAAACACGCAACCAATGTTGTTGTTTTTTGTATTTATTTATTTTTTTTAAATATTTCCCAAGATTAGAAAACGTGTGTTAGACAGTTATTTAAAGATTTTTGGCAGATTGCCCATTAGGTCATTCAAAGAAAGCGGTCAAAATCGATAAATGGACCGTATGGAAAAATGTGCATTAAACTTTTTAAATGGGGATTTACGTCATAGAGTAACACGGTCTTGTTTGGCCGCATGGGAAAGCGGGTTGTCAAAGCTTAAAAAGAACTAAAGATCGAAAAGATTGCTGTGTGACATTGAGTCCATGTAAATATATGTGTTTGTTCTGTGTGGTTTTGTAAGCTTTGAAATGTATTCGCACATTCTATAGAAAGAGTATGAAGAGAGTATTACAAACCCATTCTACATCACACCCCCATCTTATCCGAAACATCCATATCAACCCAATATCACGATAGCAACACAAGATGTTAGATCCGCTCGCGACCGACACTTCAATATAATCCCCAATATCACCCCAAGACCCCAATGTCATCTTGAAACCCCAATGTCATCCCGAGGCTCCAATACAATGCCGAGGCTCCAATATTATCCCGATACCCCATTATAATGCCGAGGCTCCATTATCATCCCGAGACTCCAATCTCATCTCGAAACCCAAACTCCAATATCACCCTAAGACACCAATATCATCTTGAAACCCCAATGTCATCCCAATACCCCATTATAATACCGAGGCTCCATTATCATTCCGATACTCCAATCTCATCCCGAAACCCAAATATCATCCCAAGACTCCAATATCATTCTGAGACTCCAATTTGATTTTGATACTCCAATATTATCTCAAGACTCTGATATCATCACGAGACCCAATATCATTCTGAGACTCCAATATAATCTAGAAATTCCATTATCATCCCAAGATTCCAATATCACCCAGAGACTCCACCCCGAGCGACTGAATTTAGTCGATGGTTGACACTGGTATCAGAGACTCCATCCAGAGCGACTGAATTTAGTCGATGGTTGACACTAGTATACATAAAATTGCAACATATGATTAACATCTTATAAAAGAAGAGCTCGAGTTAAATGTATGTGGACGAGGCCTATTTGAAATTTTCTTTGCAACTCAAAAAAAAAAAAAAAAACCAACAAAAAACAAAAAAATCCCGGCGATCTGTGTATCTTGATATTTAGAAGTGGAAAGGGGAGGAGGGGGGCATTTTCATATTCCGTATCAGAAATCCTTTGGACGACATAGTTCGGGCCAAAAGGAATTTATTCTGCGCAACAATATATACCTACTCAGTCAGACATCAAACCAAAGTACTTTACCGCATGTCCACGAATTTAATATTCGTCTATGCTCTAAACACATGATCAGATTACATGTAAGACATACGTGTACAGATATTACGAATTTAAAAAAATAAATAAATAAACAACAGGTAATTATATTGCAGTGTTTGTACATATGTCATGGACATGAGGTCTCTAAATTTTGCGATGTTTGAGGTACCAAAAATTACTATTTTCGCGTGCATCCTAGGATATGTATGAAATTCTTCCACCTCCTCAGTTTCGCTTAGAAAACATAACGTGTCTGTATTTCATGCAAAACGCTTTATAAAATACGATACGATCTCAAGAGAGAAATCGATTTGGAGCCAATCTGATGGAATGCAAGGATTCTGGTGTATCGATTCATCTTCCCACCACGGTACATTTTTCCACTAGAAACAGAGACGTACGCGATTTAATTGTCCTTGTTGTCAACATTAGGTAGTTTATCTAAATAACCATTTGAGCACAGCATTGATGGTACCTAGCGTTTACAGCAACGACTCTTTAATGAACCCCGACAAGGAGAAAGAAACGAGAGAAAAAAGAGAGAAATCCTTCCGACTTTTTTTTCCTTCTGATTTCCGTAAGGAAAAGGAAAAAAAAACACCCTTCTACATCGATTACTCGGGGGGCCACGTGATTGGAGGAGACGCCGACCGGCCGTTGAACTTTGAGGGTGATTTGAGGGGAGGGGTGATACCATCTGCAATTTTAATGTTAAAGATGGTACACGGGATTACTGTGTCAAATTCAGATTACGTGTATTTGGTACTGATTGTTACACAAACATTAATTTTAAGGTTATTAATATATTGCGCAGAATTTCCAAGAAAAAGATATATTCGGTAATCCACACGGAAATAATTTTTGAAACTTCCTGTCACTTCAATCAAGATGTCGCATGTTATTGTTTAGATATTTTCATGTATGCGTAGTATCTTTCTTGCGCCAATTATATATATAATTTCCAAATTTCCATTTCCTCATGAATGCAGTTGTGAACAATGTTTATATGGATAATGAAATATATATAGATCTCCATTTTAATGACCGAGAATTCCAACTCGACAGAAATGACAGTAGCATAAAAAATAAATAAATAAATTTCTTCTAGGCTCTGAACTGCGCCGCTTCACACGACAGCGCTACGCGAAGTAGACCGGCGTGAGACGTGGCGGTGCGTGCCTTCATGTATATTGACGGCACATCTAACGCCAGCATGCATAAGTACTATACCGTAGCCTTTTTATTTTTTAAAAGATTCATGGCTTACTGATTGTTTCTTGAAATTAAAAAAGAAGAAGCGAGGGTTTGAGGAAAAGGTTTACTAACGAGCACGTGTTATCATACTCCTCGATGGGTTTTTCCCCATCAGTTGATGTCAACTCAATATTGAAATAAATATGCATTTTACATGAAAGACTACAAGCCACTCTCGATGTCAAATTGAAAAAAAAAAAAAAAAACCAAAAGGAAACTCTGAAGATTGAAAAAATTGCGAGCAAAGTATTGCCCCGGGTGTTTGTTAAACTAGAATGACGTAATCAAACATGACATTACTGGCGACGTCATTTAAAAGGATCATCCACTGCATTTTCATATTTGTGAAGGCAGCCGATTCCTTAATGTCATAAATTCAATTATCGTTATAAATTTTTTTATAACATTCTTCTCTTCATCTACCAGTCTAATAAATGTATATAAGACTGCATAATTCGTTAATCCAGTTAAAACGAATTGTTTATGTTCGATATATATATAGATATGTATATGCTTCCAGTTTCGCTAGACTTCAAGAATAGTTTCCAACATATTCTTTTCGGCAAATATTTTGAATTCCAAGATGAAGTTCTCTCCTTGACTTTTCAATGGATAACTTTTTATATGGCTGCCCCGATAAAAAGTTTATCAGGCAATCAAATAAAAACTTTGCTCACTGAACCAAATCCGAAGAAACTTCATGCTGGAATTCCTCGGTTTAAAGTCTGTGTTTGTATAGACACTAATTTTTATCATCAAACCCTGTATCAATATCCTTTAACTAAAAACAATAAAGATCTGAAATATTTTCGCATAATTTATTTTACAAGTCAATTCTCTATGGTTGACCCAAAGAGATAACAAGTTATGTTTCAACAAGAACACATTGCATTGTTCATTGCATTTAAAATGATCATGTACACATTCATTCAAAAAATTCACACATGGGTCGCATACTAGAACTACGTTGCCCTTGACAACCGTCTACCCAATAAGGTTATGGTGCATTCCCGCCATTTCCACTTGTCGAATCAATGAAAGTTGAAACTGTTTATTTAACGAGTCATTTAACTTTATATCTGAAAATTTCATTCTAAAAAGAACTCACAAATATTGATAATAAATTACAAGGTATAATTCCAATGGTATTTTATATCGTTTAGGCTTTAACGCGCTAAGCCCCTCCAGTATATGTTCTAAAAATAGAGCAACGTATCGTATCAATGAATATTCAACAGGGAAATTTACCAGTTAAGAGCGAGCTATCGATCTTCCGCATGCAACCCATGTTTAACAACATTTCAGGTCAAAATTCGAACACACTCATTAAATTACTCCCTTTCTCTTTCATACAATAAATAATTTCTTTCTCGTACACAAGACTTTTGAATGAACATTGATGACAATGGAATAGATATAAATTAGCAATTATTTACAGTCTTCCCTGTCCAGTTTTAATCCGAACATGAAACCCTTCGTTGGCGTTCATCAATATCCCTCCCAACATTTTTCACCGGAATGTTACTAAACTGTTCACCACTTTCGTTTAAATGTCCGCTGGATTTATATTCCAGTGTCTATGGCTCCGACAAATCTTTGGACACGTTTTGGGACTTCAACATTGGTTATTCCCAGAGCAGTGCTTCCTCTGTGATCTATTTGGCTTTGTCGGTTTTGGTTTCAGTTCATGTTTCTAACCATCACAACGATGTATAGAAACTGATCTTTGCCTTCGACAAGGCGCGTTGCCACATCACATCAGCGCGCGGGCTGTTATTTGAGAACTCGAGGAATGAGTTCTCGCCTAGTAGGGATTGGCACGTGTTAAAAAAGAAAAATTTAAAGTCCGTATTGTCGTCAAGATTTAACTTGGATGTTGATCTTCTCGATGGACTTGAGGTCCGCTTCACATAGACTGACGCTTTCGCTGTTGGGTTCAGATTCGCTATTAACGCTGGAACTGTCAGACTCGCTATGAGTGTAAGAATCATCGTCTTCTTCATCACAATCCTCATATTCTTCTTCATCAGGACTCTCCTGAATTGGATCCAAATTGGACATCGCAGAGATGGTTCTTTGTCGTTTGCTCTGTTCGAGGGTTTTGGGCTTTCTCTTTGATTTTCCGCCCTTGCTCTTCCCAGTTTTCTCTTTGATGAATCTGAAGAATGAGCTGAAGATCCCTCCTTTCTTCTCATCTTTCACATCAAGATCGTCTCTCGAATACAGCATTCTTTGAATCGGGCTGGTAAGTCCAAGATTAGGAAGCGAGGCAGTAGCACCAAGGGTGATTTTAGAGTCACATAGAACAGGCATAGATTTGGTTCCATCTGTTCTGACAGTGTATGTGTACGTGGCACCACTTTTGTCCCGCAGAGTCACCAAATAGGTCTTCATCTTCCGTTTCTTGTCACCTTTCCCAGACTTCGCTTGTTTCTGCTTTGCCAGAGCAAGAGCTTTTTTGTGATGTTGTCCAGTAACAAACGGCATATAACCGCGGGAGGCGTTAGGAAACATAGCCATGATGAATTAAGAAAGTTGTAGTAGTTTCTGCTCCGATATAAACAAAGTGTTTGTAAATAAATATTACTCACAACTAGAAGATGCGATTTCCTTAAGCGATCTACACAAACTGAGCGTACCCTCGTGTTGCCGTTGTAATTGTATTCCGCCAATATACGATCTAGGACAAGAGACCGTTCTTGGCAAAGTTTCAATTGACGTCTGTCTGGTATCTGGAACATTCCACTAAAAAATGAGGGGGCAATGGTTTCAGAAAGCAACATATACAAATGAATTTTATTCGATAAAACAAAATATTTAGTGCTTGTATTAAAGTTTGAAGTATATCAAATTATATACTATATTCGTTTGGAAAAGATTTTTAATGTTTTATTAGTTTCAACACGAAACATGAAATCATGTTCGAGAAAAATGTACAAAATATGGAAGAGTCCATCGTATTTGGCTCTATGCCAATCTTGTGTTCGCGCCTCGGCTAGGCAGCTTTGTTTAGTCACATGGTATCGACAAAATCTGGAACATTCCATTTGGTAAATGAAGGTGTTTCGTGGAAATTGTAGGACATGTTTCATGAAATTTCTTCCATCAAGATGAATTATGAAACTAAATGATTTTTCATTTACGATATTGGTAACTCAAAACGTCTTATTGCTTGTAAAAAGTATTTTTCTTTGGATTTTTTAAAGGATATACGATGTAAACATTGACTCGCAATATAACTTGCTCACCCCTCTCAAGAAGTAAACAAACCACGTCCTTATCAACTTGAATGGAATGCCAATGGGATTGTTGTAGTAATCGACCAATCAGATTAAAGATCATTCAAGAGGAAACGTCCCGTTGTCTGTAGTTACCCCACGAGGTAGCTTAGAAGTGTTTCTAGGTATTGATTTTGGCGCGCTTGTTAAAACATGTACACAGTTAACGTTACTTGAAAAACTTTCCACAAGTTTTTATGACCCGTCGGTACGCGACTGCACCTAGTGACTGGCGGGATCTCGGGACGTTCTTGAGCAGTTTAGATTTATGAGGCCTACCAAAATTAATTCAATGAACTTTATTGTCCATTGTTTCATCGGCTATTCTCATGTAATTTCCACCGATTGTTTTGTATTTAAGTAATGTATTACTGATTGTATTTGAAGTTTTGTATTACTTAGCTGAAAATGTATCTTGCTTTGACTTTTGTAGTTCTTTTGATAAAGCATGACTGTGATAAGATAGATATACCTTTTTACTTTTATCATTTGTTTTAAATTGAATGTTTTAATTCACAAGTGAAGTGAATGAAAAATCGAAAGTTAGGTCAGATTTGCATGACATTTTCAAATCTTACATTTGAAATAAGAAAGTCTGTATGTGCCTGGTTTCCGTTTGAATGTTTGCATGCCACTATCCTAGAAATTTATTGCTACACCAGCTGTTGTAGTACTCTGTGTTTATATATCAGACACAAGGGTATATTGTTCATAGGGAATTTCCCACCATATGCACAAAAAATTCTATTGGTTAACTACATCTAGTAGCAAGTAATTTAACTTCCTTGCCTAAATTTCAAATTAGCAACAAAATAAAAATAAGGAAACTGTAAATCGTAAAAGATAATATTTAGTACTATGAATACTTGAGGCACTTCACTCAGACCCACGATATCATCTTGAGCAAACAGTATCTTTTTTAATTGAAAACAGAAACTTTTTATCATAATGCGCAAATAGAAATTTATAATCTTCAAAATATATTGAATTTTAATAAACAGTGGACCAAAATGAAAACTTCCTGATTTTGTTCAGTACAGAGTAATTAACTGAGTTTTAAAAACTTTTGAAAATAAGGTTGAATTGCAAGGGTGCATAATATGAAATGATGTTTGACCAGGACTTGGCTGAGTGTTGTCAAACACTCCTAAAAGCAAACAGTCTACGTCTTATTTCATTCATTTTAAAGTTTCTCTGGGGAGATAAGTGGGGCTTTTTAGGACTAAATTAGATATGATGTGTGTAACTTGGAGAATGTTTCAGGGGTGCAATTTTGTTCTGTTTGGCAAAGTCTGGTAGACCTCTTGTGAGTTTACATTGTGTGATAAATTTACACCTAGCTCCCCAAGTATGTAGACTGTTGTGTCCAAAGGTCTAATTTGAGAACTCGGTGAAAAACGAGATTGTCACATGGGACTTTGCTGATTGCACTGAACGATATAACAGGCTGTAAGAGATAATCCTCCATTTTTTCTTATCAAGAAACATGATGACAAAGGAGATCACTGCTAATTATAGGTTTTCAATTAGATTATTACTTTTAAGGGAGTGAATGATTAGTACATAACCAATTCAAAGTATTTTCCCTCTTCAATAGAACATGCATACTTATTAAAAGTTTTAATGTATTAATGTAAATTCTTCAAAAAATGTATAATTTAAATCTTATCGTGAAGGAGGGAGATAAATTAAATGGACCACTTCACTCTCTTGTGCAGTTAGATTTATTAAATCCCATGCAATTGCAACCAAATAGTTCACTTGTGAAGCATTGTGAATAACTGCAGAAATTAAAGCTTACAGTAACATACTGACTAACTGTGGTTCTGGAGAAGATTTCCAAGAATTTTTCTTGAAAAATGTTGAACCCTTACCAGTAGCGAATCCAGAAATTTCAAGGAAAAAAAGGGGGGCACATACATGTATCGATAAGTAAATTTTTAGGCCATTTTGGGTGCCAAATCTGGAGTTTTACTACCATTACTTTGTAAATTTTTGGTGAAAATGAGGGGGGCCCCCTCTAAATCTGCCACCGCTTACAGTAGCATTGACCTGAGCTTGAGGATCATGAGAACAAACATGACTCTACACTACATGAGGATACTTGCATGTTTTACATATTATGCATTTTCTGATGTTTGAAGACTTGTTTTATGTGGTGTCAAAGATTAACACTTTGTTAAATTCTGTCAGAGCGACTTCAAAGTTGATCATACAAGGACAGCAAAATACGCATTATAATTGTGTAGTTTTCATTTTTCTGTTATGAAGTTCATAGCAAACTTCATTTTCAATAACTACACTTAATGCAGTTTTGATAAATAAGTTCCTCAGAACTAAGATGGTTGCCTTCACAGCTCGATCATCGTTTCATCATGGTTGTTAAGTGAATTACTATTGTTCCAATAACATCGTGTCACTCCCATGGATAGAGTGTGCAAATTTTAGGGTGAGTCTTCTCTGAATTAAATTCTTAAATGAAACAGGCTTTACTTTTGTTCTCTGTGACCAATCACATTGAGAGAATGGCATAGCATGGTCAACATAACTTGCTTTCATCATAAAACCACAAGGACAATCAGTGAGTGAAATTTGCAGGCTTGGTTGTGCGAAGTGACGCATTTATTGGAACAATAGTATTGTACGAAGCACATACTTTACTGATATGATTATGAGTTGTACCATATTGTGCATGTTTACATTACAGCATTTATAAAGTGTTAAAAAAAAGCACAAGACCAGCTACTATTGGCCATAAATATGAAATCAACAGACGGGTTTGTTGCTTTATGTCCAGGGAAGAATTTTTCACTTGTGAATATTGAGATGTCACCATGAGTTGCAAGTGAAGTATTAAAATTCTAGACCTATGGTTAGCACTCATGGCTATAGCAATAAGGTCATTCTTTAATGTGGCAACACATGGCCTCCAATCTGAAAGACCCATGATTCTCACTTTGAAATGCTGAGCATTTGGCAAAGGAGCAATTACTTCATATGTTTATAATTTAAGTCTTATGGTTGACATGGTCATGGCAGAAGTAGGGCTCGATCAAGCTCACAATCTCCCAGTTACAAAACAAGTACTCTAGCCTCTAGCACTAAGTGTCTGGTCAGGACAAAGCATATTTTAACCATATAAGCAAAATCAAATTGAAGAGGAGCATGCATCCATGGAAACTTCTGTGCATTAATGACTGACATGCAAGATCCAAGAAAAAAACTAATGTTCTGTGTGGATCGAGTAAGAAAAAGTCTCACATGGCAAAAAACTACACAAACTAATACATTCATGAATTGGTGTATAATCTTGACTGCTTTGTGGCAGGTTTAGCTGAAATTGCATTGGTTACCTATGTGGTTCTTGAGAAGGAGCTGAAAGTGTGAAGTTTGCATACACACTGGGCAGTTGACTTTCCAACACATTAGTCTTTGTAGTTCTAATGTCAATATAAACAACAGACAACAGGAAAATATAACAAAGGAAAGTTTTTGTCTTCCAGGTATTATATTGGTTTTAACCTTCAGCATTATTGATATTGTGAGGAAAATAAGGCACTTCCGTGCTGGGAAAACACATTATGTTTGTTTACAAATGTTCACAAAATGTGTCAGAATTTGAAAAATCTTTTCATTTTCTTTTGATCAGTAAACTACTACAATTTCAGTAATTTAAAACAATTTGTAAGCATTCACATTAGAGTGTTGTTGTATAGAGCTCTACATCATATTACTTAAACAGTTCTCTTATCAGACATTACAGGAATTAAGGCACTCAAATGCAGGGTTTTTGGAAATCATTCTTTGCCAATGAATTTTAATATTGTCAGCAATATGTGACCTCCTTTTGAATACGCATGTAAACCAGGTTGTGTTTCAGGAATTCTTTATCTCGGATTAGCTTCCATCACTAGTTAAGGGCCTCTTCCTATAGAAACTTCCTACTAACGTCATCAGGATTAGTGTAACATCTTTACGCGGGACAATGGAGGAAATTCAAACGCGGATATAGTATTTCCATGTTCTTAGCTTACGAAAGTGAATATGTAAGAAACTTGAAAAGAAATGTAATGATAGATTTTCATGTACAAGCATTTCCATTTAGTGTATAAGATTTAGAGTTTTTACATTAAATTTAGATTTAACTAAGCCCTAAATGTTAAGAAATAGTTAACATAAATTTTTGCTTGGTATTTCACTTGGAATCGATCTAAACTGAGATGATAACTTGACAGTATTAAGATCATTTTGATGTTTTGTGTTGACACAATGATGCATTCACATTGCTTAAGTCTTAGAGTTTATTCATGAGAGGAACTAAATTTCATAAATGGCTAATCTCGTGAAATTACCCTTAAATCATGTTCTTGCAAATAAGATGTGATTTACATTGGGAGCATTGTTCGCTGTAAAATGAGCTAATTTCACCTACTATCAAGAACCATGCATGTTGATATATCTTTACAGTGAGATCTAGCTAGCTGTTAAGAAAGACTGGCAACAAATAGCAAATACTGAGTACTATATATATATACTCAAGGACAGAATTGGACAGCTCTGGCAGAGATAGAATGTTGGTGCTCAAGGACATATTGTAATCCTACTTTGTTTATGTAGGTAATGTGTGTGCCCGGTACTCTGGTTAAGACCTGACAATATGATTACTAAATTGGCTTTTTATGTCCCTGGAGATTCAGGAGTATATCATTTTTTTGGTCTGTCTGTTTGCCCTCAGAAACTTTAACCTTGGTCATAATTTGAAATGGTTGGTGATGGGGCTTTCATATGTGTATTCTTTTTGACAAGATTTTAGGGTAAATTTTTTACCTCATGACCTTGACCGTGGGATTTAATATTAACATACTTTTGAAAACTCTAATTACTTGTCCATTTTTAATGGTTATAATTGCTTTCATTCATATCCCACTATGCATTCCTTGTAGCAATATAAGACATTTCTTTTAGTACCAACATTTTTTGCCTCTTGGCCTTGGAGTTTGACTTCGTTTTGAAATGTATTGATTTAAGCCAGAGGTATTAAATTCCTTGTGACAAATTAAGACCTTCTAATATACATAAAGGTAGTACATGTACTAGAATTACTTTAATGTTATTATATGGGGGATCAGTAGGTGAAGACTCAACATGGAATAATTAGGGATTTATTACGTTTTAGTCAGAATATTTACAACGTAATAACGGAGCGCGGCATCTTCACATAACATAATAATGAAGTCTATTTTATATAGGTTTGTTAAGAAATGGTTTTGTGCTTTGAAATTCCAACGCAATAAGCGGAAAAACGCAATAAACCATGAACGTAATAACAGAGTTCCACTGTACCTGTTACCAACAAAAGATGAATAGTTTTTTATTTAACTGGTGTACACTTTTCACTTTTTAACTGCAATATCAGTTTCAATCTGACATATTACAGAGCATTCTTGGGTAAAGAGTACAATGTTTCAATTCGATCAACATGCATGGATGCTTATGTATTGTACATGTATTCAAAGTTGATGGCACCGTGATTCTCAAGTTTGGGGCAGCAAAACAAGAATGTGTGTGTGTGTGTGTGTGTGAAAATGCTTTGAAATTTTACCCCAAATCAGCAAAAGTACAGTTTTATCATTTATGTGAAATTGATATGCAACAATGAAGATTGAAGTTTGTTGACACTATCACCATACAGGGTGGGACCTTGATTGAGACTTAAAATGCTTTATGTGGGAAAATGCGGATACCCAGGTGAACAGTGCCCATGGGCCTGATTTTGAAGGTTTTTAACCCTTTCACAGTAGATGTAGATGCTCTGTGTAATTGTGAGGTGTTCAATGGTCACTTGTCCCATCCTGGTTATTACCTTGCCAAATGTCTATTCTGAAAGGTATCACTTTCTGCTGACTAAACTTTTGTCCATGAAAAACATGCGAATGACCGCCAATGAATTATATTTTCTGCTGAGGCATAATATCTGGTTGGTTTAAGAAAATATTGGGAGCAGAGTTTTTCAGGGGTCATAAAAGTTTTTGCTGAGTGTAGATGACCGAATTGCTATAAGCTATAGGACCCCTCATGTGATTGCAATTCCAAAATGTGAATGACTTGAGCTCGGTTCTATCAGATTTCATGGAGTTTGACGCAAAGTCAGGTGCACAACTTTGAGGATAATGAACTATATCACGACTTCTCATTGTTATGATAGACAGACGTGTTTTTTTAGCCTTGACCTCAAGACGAAACAATTATTCTGGGACTTTTCATATATTGTGAATGGTTAAAATGCAAAGAAATGTGTTTTCACGGGTTTAATGAATTGTTAATGACCGCCAAAGATTTCAGATGCATGTATTAGGTATCATGTTCGGTTATTGACCCACTGAACATGCAAGCTATAAAAAAAAAGACAGAACTTTAATAAGTGTTTAGGAAACACTATTCTGAGTAGGCAGACATGATGGTGAATAATCTCAATTTAATATGCACACATAGCCTGCATTGCCTCCTTGGCAAGTCAAGGGTTTAGGGTCCACTTGGAGTAGTGGATTTGAACCCCGGCCTGGCCATTGGAGATGCTGCCTTCTGAGAGTTGGCTCCAGCTACCTACATGTATTTTTACTTCTTTATATGTATACTGTAAATTCCTAATAAAATGCGAGTAATTTATTATCACGTAATTTCACGAGGAGCATTGATCGCGAAATAAAATTTTTCGCTCTTAAATTTTATGGTACTAATTTACATGTAACATATAAACACTCTTCATAAACACAATAATCGTGAATTTACATTCTCGCGATTTGATGTGTTAGAATCAACTCGCAGTATAAAGTACTCACGTAAAATAAGGAATGTACAGTACATTTCAGATCCCATAAAGATACATGGGTATAAGTCACGTATGAATTAAGGAATCACTCAGTTTATTGCATGTGTTGGGCACTAAGTGAGGCAATGACATGATCATTTGCATAGCAAGCATTTATGCATAAATTATCGTGTTCCCCTCTGTATAGTTGGTCACCTCATCCAAAAAACTAGGCAGTGTTTGCCATTACATTTTCTATTGTAGTTCATCATCTCACATAACGACAAGTGTCTAGCTGCCATTATGCAAGTTTATCGTGTACATGTAATATCACCTAGCTCATATGAATTGACATATTGAGAAAAGCTGCCTACTAGAAATTGAAATACAAATGGCAATGCATATTAACAAGGAGAAATATTATATTCAATATGCATGAAAAGTGGAGGCTTATACCAGCAATATTTTGAATTTGAAAACTTTCTGATAATTTACACTATTTACTGGGTACCAGTAGTCACAAAAATGCAGTTTTAGCACAAAGTAATCTAAAAAAGATTCAAAACCCCTGCTGGACTCGAACCCTTGACCTTCAGTTCAGCAGTCAAAATGCTTAACCAATTGTCTTAACTACTTTACTTGGCAATAAAATAGGAAAAAGAGGCATATGAAATTTATGAGATGAGTTACTGGATTTAATATTTCCCGAGCCTTGACAAATCCGGTAACGAATTTCATATGCCATAAGCTTAAGTGTAAGATTCTATATATCCCATTAACTATCATTAAACGCACAATTTGATTTACTTTCTATTTCACCACCCGACTTTTTCGCTTTGTTATTGTTTGATGTCATCAATTCGACTAACGTCATCTGCAACATCACAGTTTGAAGAAGCTTGAAATTTCTGTTGCACTTATTTCCACTTCATTAAGACACAAAACCCTCTTGGAACAACCATGGTTACAAAACAATGTCTTTTACTGTCAATAACAGTCTCAAGAATGATATGCTGTTTTCTATACGTAGCTCATGATTGATTGACCTACGGTACCTAATTTGCATTTTTATGAACCTGAGCTACGAGTTCATATAGTTTTTCTGAACCCGCATCATGAACCTGGAAACAGTTCAGCTGTGTGATAATAGACATTGATATTGCTGATATTTATGATTTCATTCAGGTTTTAAAAGGAAGTCCTGCAGCAATAATTGGGACTTCCTTCATTTCCTTCCATATTTAGGTGAACCATGAGCATTGAGGAAAAGTCTGAAAGGAAGTAGAACAAGATTTAGGAAATGTTAAATTATGATTGCAGCTAGTGGTTTCAACAGTCAAGTTTAAAGGCAGCATTTTGTAAATTCTATGGTCATTATAATGATATAGTTTGCCAGTATGACCTGCCATTGGGTCAAATGCTGTCTGATGTGTTTCATAGCAATTGTTGAGCCGTTTTTCATAAAACTAATTTGACTGCGGATTGTTCCATTTACCTCATCAAGACATTGGGCTCACGGCGGGTGTGACTGGTCATTAGGATATGCTTACTCCTCCTAGGCACCTGATCCCACCTCTCAGGTGTGTCCAGGAGTCCGTGTTTGCCCATCTAATTTTTGTATTCTATTTGGGACTTACGGGACTGATCACTGTTCGTTATATTTGCCTTTACATTAAAAAATATAATTTACATAAAGAGAAATATAAACTCCTAATTTACATAAATACATAATGTCTTATTGTAAAAAAAAAAAAATAAATAAAAATAAAAAAATCGATGATAATAAATACATGTATATGAATTAATAATGTGTTTGGATCAAATAAGGTTAAAAATACAAAATTGACTGGAAATTCAGTGTGGCCTTTGCTCCGATATGAAAGTGACTCTTTCCAAAGAATTCTAAACACTGAAGTACAACTTTTATAGAGCATTGATTTGTTAATTAAGTTGTTATTATTTGAATGATCTAATTACTAAAGATGATTGGTTGAGAAGGAGTGACTCTAGTCGTAGTGGGTGTGTTTTGAGGACCTGTACTTGTATATGCACCTACATTAGAAAGACTGGGAGGTAAACTCTGATTACTGACACTATATGCGACATGTTTTGGTGGTTGTTCTGACTTACATGGAGTCTTTAGACTTGTTTGACATCTTACATCAACTAATTCTTCAAATTCTCTTTCTATGTTTTTTAATCTCAAAGAGTCCATTTCTCTATCAAGGTACTTTCATATTCACCCCTAGCTTTTGCTCCCTCGCTAGATACTTTAGGCCTACTACTTTATTTTGGAGTTGATGTGGGTAATTTTTAAGGAGAATTTGGATGAAGACATGGTTTCTATTCAAGAATCCTGGTCACTGCACCAAATGTAACAGGAAGGGAGAAAATGCAATGGACCAGACTGAGATTTGAAAACGAGCCCCCTGAATCTCTAGTCAGGTGCTCTACCAACTGAGCTATCTGGCCACCATAGATTGAACCCGACTGACCGCTACACTCCTCCCTCCTTAAAGAGTCTTCATCCTCGAAGACACACAACCCAGGTTCTTATTTCCCATGGCAGGACTTGGACGCCTGCAATTCCAGGGGTGGTCTACAGCACCAAATGTAACAGGAAGGGAGAAAATGCAAATGGACCAGACCAGGATTCGAACCCGGGCCCTGAATCTCTAGTCAGGTGCTCTCTTAATTGCTACAACAAAATTCTTCTGCCTCATGAAAATTTTTTACTTTCCTGAAAGTTATATAATTCATCACATAGCATTAAATGCAATTTTCTGAATTAAATTTAAAGTTAATTTTGTCCTAGATTATACGATATAATCAAACTTGGTGCAGTTAAAGCTTCAAATAATCTGCTTCACGGGTTATAAAGAGTAAACTGCACCAAATTAGATTTTATCATATAACCTAGGTCAAAATTAGCTTCATTCCTTAAATGAATTGTGGTCGTGTAAAGTAACTACATTTATGAATACTCTTAATATGTACCCCTCCCAAAACACCAACAACAACAAACTTCTACATATTGACAGTGCAATTTTTGTTTTTCAAAAGTGATGGAGATAGAAGGATCTTATCTTGATTGCATAATTGTAAGTAGATTATAAAACAACAAGTCATGGGATCCTCATGAATACATTATGTCATAATTACCCTCTTTACAAAATTAGGGTTTTTAGCATGTACACACACCAGTCTTTTTGCGTGACAAACTCGTGCATAATTAATGAAAAAAATTACCCGATATCAACAATGAGATATCATGGAAAGAAAAGAGTATAGCTATATTTGATAATTATGAAACTCTTTTCATGTTGACAATGTCCAGAATTAGAAACTGCACTGAGGCAGACTGTTTTTAATGTGCTAGCTAGTTATAGACAGGACTCCTAATTATTTTTGTCGGCCTCTACAGGAAATGCACCTTAATTACATGGTGTATATTGGTGGTGACAAGCTTTGCGCATTTGTAATATAAACCTGGTTTTTAACTCAGGAATTTGGGGAATTTTGGTTTGAGATAGTAATCTAAATTCAGAGATGGATTTATGCATTACATTGTGCATGAAATCTTCTCTTTTCAAGGAAAGAGAATACACAGGACTATATTAAATTAGTATATATATATATATAATAATAAAATGTACTGTGTGGATCGTAGGTTGTTGGACACCTATAAAAATTCATCAAATACTTTCAATCAAATTACAAAAAAAAGATTCTATTTGAGAAAAAATATCAGTAAGACATATATCCCCACACCACTTGTTCCTTCATTAATTTGGTACTACCGTCTTTCCCATTTTGTAAATCATGTTTGTAGGATCGAAGGTAACTAATTGCCCAATTTAGTGCACTTCTGTCCTCACAACGCAGGTCAACTGTCTAAATATAATAATTTCATTTTCTGCTCTCTGGTAACATCATTACAAATGTATTTAAATTTGTTGAAATAGCACCTAACAGAATGTCTTGTACATGTAGGTTTGAGAAAATTTGACCGAGTGAAAGCAGAACTTTTCTAAATCTTTATGTAACAAAAAAGTTGTAGTCTAAGAGGAAAATGATCAAAGGCCTAAGGTATTTTCAGTCAATAGCTGGTGGCGATCACATTTCTTTTAATTAATATTACCAGGTATGTATCCAGTAATTTGTTTTATATGACTTGTGAACAAATATACAGATGATGTTGGACAAGCCATTGGAAATGCTACCAACAGATGGTGTAACTCATTGTCCAGTAACCCAAAAAAGGGGAACATTTTATAATGTTCAGTATAAATTTTGGACTTGAGTGAAGGGCCGGTTGTTGACCAGCTGTTCGCTCATTGACACGGGGTCTGACAGACAGGTGGGATTTCTCTGGTGGACATTTTCTTGTCATTCTGTAATTACAGGTTTTTGCGTGAAAAAATATCAGTTTGATTCATCATTGCCTGCAGGAAAGTAAGTAATTTTTAGACTCTTGCAGGAAGTCTGCCTAGATTTTTCGCTTCTCTCCATCATAGCCCAGGTTCGATCCTAGTTATCGACAATGCTTGTATGTGAAAAAGTATCGTAGACGCCCACTTGGGCACATAGAATTTTTTAATTAAATCTGCCATTTTCCTTCCTTCCTTCCTCCGTACACAGTGTTACCCGAAGTCTTAATCAAGTATCAGAAATAATTCCTCACATTTCATGTTGACACACGGGTTACAATGGCCAGAAAAATGGATTAAATTGTAACAGCTTGTCTGTATATAGAAAGTGCATTTGAACCTCAGCTAAGATAGAAACGTACAAATTTACGTGTAAGCGCTATATCGCCAGTGGCTATGCACATTTATATTAATTGAATTTAACCTTCTTTAAAAGATATGTACTTTTATCTCTCTTTCATGTTATTATGATTTTAAGTGTACACAAATTTATTTCATTAATGCTGCAGTGAATGGAAGCTCATATAATCATGTCTTTCAATGAAAAAGTAGATATTGTAATTCAGTTAGTACCCAATATTAGTAAATATTTGGAGAGAAACATTTCCTCATGAAATAATAGCAAAACATTACTGCTAGTGCACAGGATTTTTGGAAATCCCCTTTCTTTTATTTACAAACAGACCAAATATAAACAGTTTTATGCCATAATACAATTAAAGAATCAATTCCTGCTTGGCTTATTCATGTCGTTACCAAAACTCAATACTTTTACTTAAACTTTGCTCATTGATTTCCGTGTGAAACTTTCTCATTGTTATACCTGAGTAACGCTTCCTGATGTGTATAAGTTTATTTTTTTTTTTGCGGAAAAGCCACAAATGTTTTTAATTTAAAAACGTAAAATACTATTGCATCATAACTGGCAGTTATTTATTGTAAAGTACCTTGGATAATACAACATGCAATTTATATCCCATCAACATTAGGATTAAATTATCATTATACAACTTTCTTAAACTTGTTTATTTTTAAAAAATACATTTTAAAAATATTTTCACAGTATACACATTATTCAGACAGCATAACATAAACACATTGAAGCAGATACATATGTTTCTCAGGACAAAGCAGAGAGATTTTTGTACAATAAAATGTCATTCGTTAGAAATTTTTTAGAATTAAGGGCATGTATGCATGAATCTTTTATCTGTATATTATGCTGGTTACGGTACTAAATATTGTCATGGCGAGCAGGGTCTTCAGGTTTAATTAGTACAAAAATTTACAACTCTACATTCTTAGGACTTTATGAATATTCATTTTTAACCTTATTCTTTCACTTGACATACTCGGATTTTCAGAAACTAGCAGCCATAAGGAGGATCGCTAAGTGCTGTATTCATAAGCACTCAAACATAATGGCACTTGATATTTTGAAATATCACATTGTAAGCATACAGCAAAGTCACTATAAGCACTGAATATTGACATGCATGTAAATAAATGATGTTCAAATTTCTTTACGTCATTTAATTTTTGTTCAAACTTGAATTAAATATTCATTATAAATTCAAAGCACAGATGTATTATATATGCCATTAAATCGTTCTAGAGTTAAAGGATCTGCGCAATTATTTATTTGTTGTGTATTTGTAAACAAACATTGTTTGTATACAATCTTTTTAAAACCAGATCCTGAAACTACCACAAGTATGTTAATGTGTCATATGTCATGTGTTTAACATCCTTTAGGGATGGAAAACACACGTATACACTTTACGATGACTTGGTTTTAATGATTCAGTAATATCTAAATTTACTGTCAATTTCAGCAGAAAAAATGTGGCATTTGAAAATTTTATTCAGAAAATATGAAATTTAGAGCAGTGGATTTCATATCTTTATGTTAATGATATGAAGATTAATGTCAAAAATTCCTAATGAATGGGTAAGGCTGACATTTTCAAAATGTAAATATTTTAGGAACACCCATTCATTGTACGATAGACATATCAAAGTAATCGGTATGAATGAACAGGTAAAAAAGTGTTCTCCAGGTAGAGAAAATGTTCCAGTAAATGACACGCATAAAAGGGCTTTGTGGCCCATCCCTGAGGAGTGTATAAGAAAAAGATTAAATCTGATGTCTTTTGAACTGAGAGAGCTGTTACATCTTCTGAAGAGTGCATGGGGACTTATGTGGGGTAATATCAAGAGATATATAAGCATCTGTACACAGAGTGAAAGTTGACAAATAAAGGCATTGTCATAATGGCTGACTTAATTCCTTTTAAAACTTTAATGAAAATATAAGCAACAAATGTACTGTCGATTCATTAACAGTGTGTGACTTAATTTGCTTGAGTTAGCATGCAAATTTCATTCACTGATTAACATTTGGTTTCTAGATGACCATGCTTAGTTGCAATTATATTGGTCAGACTGTCGCTCAGAAGAAAAGTAAATCTTGTTTCATTGAAATCTATGAAAATTTGCATGCTCAGTGGGATAATCGTCTATAATGGCCTCGCTGGGTAGCCCAGTAGATTTAGGAGCTACCAATGATCTGTAGTTCAATTGTGCGCTTGAATCTAACAACAAGGGGATTTTCAGATTACTTTATACTAAAACTGCATTTTCACTAAAAGAATTAATTTTGAAACTTTTCATGAGTCTTGAAATATTATTTGATATGTATCCCCCACTGTCCATCCATATTAGATTTCTATGGTGTGTAATTATATCTAATCTAAAGAAATTAGGCTATCATGATTAGCACATGTTTTATTATTCCTAATGGATGTAACAATGTCAAAGCTGTGCTCTAGATTTTTCTTGCAGTTGTTTAATTACTGCAGATGACATTGGTGAAAGACAGCAGACCAAAAGCAGGCCTCTGTCATTCAAACATCATACAAAGGTCACGGGGTGTGCTGCCGTCCTATCACAGCTTCGTTATGTACACTAATTAACCAACATATTAAATGCAGGGTTATTTTAAGAAAAATAATCTAATTCATATAATTGCATGTCTGGCAATTAACAAGACTATATACATGCAGCATAGTCCAAAGCATGTCAGGGGGGAAAAAAACCATATACTGTTTTAAAAATGGTGTTGGAAGTGATAGCAACAATACATTATAATTTCTTGAACTGACATTGATGCAACAGACACCCACTTGATTGATTCCCGCTAAATGACATATCCAGCGTTTGCATATCAAATTTTGATCATTTTCCCAGAACTGGGTCTGCTCAGCCACCACCTGTTATTTATGTGTAAATGTTATCATAGAAATTAAGTTGTAAATTACTATATTATAATCAATGATGGACTGTTCCAGGAAATCCTGCAAATTGCCATTCCTGGAAATTGCCACGTACACATGCTCCGTAAATGTTAAGCCATTAGGGGGGAAAAAAGGAAAATTAGTAGACTGCATGTTTCTTCCTTGAAATAAATGCTAAAGTTCTTTTGCATTATGGGGGTGTAATTTTACTCCCCTCCCCCTTTCATATAATGTGTAATAATTCATACTGTGGCATCATTGTTCGTGGGGGACCAATGTTCGTGGAATTCATGGGTCACAAATTAAATCCCCACGAACATGTTTTATTTTCCTTTTAATCTTTATAAATATTATGCTGTTATGCGTTATTTATTAATTATACCCACAAAATTAACGTCCCCAAGAACCAGCAAAATTTTGGCTTCCTACGAACATTGGCACCCACGAATTAAAATGATATTCCACAGTATCTGCTTTAAATGTTTCTTAAATTTTAGGCCGTCATCTGTTTTTCTCAATGAGTGTCACCCCATACCATACAGTAGCATTTTTAAAAACATTTTCGATTACTTCTCAGGTAATACAAGGCCAAAATGAATGTACATAACTTTATTAATTATTAGGGTATAGGGAACAAGAACTGTAAAATTTGTCCCCACCCCCTAGAAGGCAGTGCCAAAATCAAAAAAAAAAAAATTGATGTAATATTCAGAAGCCTATCATGTTTTCTAGGTTTGAAAGATGCAACATGAACATGTATAATGTCTTTTTATGTAGGTGATATTTGAGTGTTTGTTAAGACACAGATCTTACCGCAATATAACTTTTAATGTTTTGTTGAATTGTCTTTTAAAAGTAAAGTACCATATTGAAACAACATTGGTTTATTGATATACCTAGCTGTAACATTGTTGAATGTGAATATTAGATATTCATATGATTTGATTAAACATTTTAATTAATATCATAATTAATATAAACTCAACAAATGGATTCAGGACACAAGTTCTCAAATTTGATAATAAAAGTACCCCATGCTGTTGTAATATGAGTATACCTTCTTTGTTAATATGGATGGATATGTAAGCTGAAATAAATGAATTATTCAGCAGGCTGTACAACTTGGTACATTAATTACATATGTGTGAACTTAGCAGCCATCAATGGTGGTTGTATTAAAAATGAAAAAAAAAAAAAAAAAAGAAATTAACAAAAGAAGTGGTTGGTGATGATTTCATTGATCATCGTAGTAACAATTTCTCAGACTGTCTTTTCAAGTTATACAATGATTTTAATAATTATTCATTAAAGAATACGTCTCGTCTCATTTGTTTACAAATAGCATGAATTAATTGGGTTTAGAATGGAATGTTAATGCTACCAATAGCCCATAGATTTATGACATAATATTACCCACAGCCCGGAGATTTATGACAGAAATTGTCAGGTTTGACGAATGAATTGACCCGGCATTGTCTCCCCTTTGTGCCTGCCAGTCCTGGCCTTTGATTAGCCCGCTGACCCACTGACATATATTGTTTCTCCAGGTGTAAGACTATACTCTGATACCAATAAAAAGACTTAGGAAATCAGGCTATATTTGGAAAGAACGTATACTGTTCACCTTTTTGTTCCTAAATATAGAACAAAGCAGGTCCTAAAGATAAATTGACCATAAATGAAGATAAGCCAGGCAGAACATTCACATGTAATCAGTTGTAAAAGAAAAGGAGAGGCCAGGAGTTTTATTCCCCAAAGGGCTGAAAGATGACCTGAGCTGATTTGGCTGCTCCAGTTGTAGTCATAAAGCCATCCATCAGGGATTATAAAGTGTCTATTAAGATTGCTGTTTGGTAGAGCTTTTGTGGCATGTGAATGAGGGCCTTCAGTGCACAAGGAGCAAACCTTGGCTGGGTTATTGGACAATTCTTTATTCCACAATATTGCCTTTCACATTTTTTTTTTTAAATATTGCTGAGAGCAATTTGTCTACTCTTCAAGCAATACTTGCAAAATTAATTAAAGAGTTCTCTCCTAACTTTATTGCAACAGAATAAGACCTGCTCTCAAGACTCCCAGCAGAAGTCAACAGAGTCAGACCAGAGAGAAAATAATAGGGTTATAATCCTAATTAGCCAGACAGACCACCCACTGGTGTATTTTCTGAAGAATTAGAAGTCACAGACAGATTGAACTTGTGAATGGGAGGGACAGCGGTTTCAGGTCAAGGATCCAAATCAGCCACGTCTTCTCTGGCAAATCTTACAAAACTTTTTTCTGTTTCACTTTGAGCCTTTTTGATGAGAATTCCTTAATGTAAAAAATTTTCCTTGATTACTGGAATGACGATTTTTTGGTAAGGATGTTAATTGATAGAAAGGAATTGGTGTGTGTGTGTGTGAGGAAAACATTTATTTACATGCCCAGCCCACATGTCTGTGTAGACGCAATTTTGTTGTGTCTAGATACCACCAGCATACTTTTGACATAACCGTACATGTTCCTAGATTATGCGTTCGAAAATAGGTTTCCAAATGTTCATTTTTGGAGTATTTTGAATTCTATGACAGAAATGTGGATTCAACATCTTTTTTTTTTTTTTTAGATACAATGCTGACATAAACAAAGTTTTGTTTTAGTTCCAAATTTTGTTCCCGAGCCAAGTAAATTTTAAAGGATGCTAAATTGTTTTGCATTAAATGGAATAAATTTCATTCTACCTCATAATTACATCTAATAACACTTTGATGGCAAATAGCTAATAATTCAGTGGAATGGATCATAGAGATTGGTTTGTGGTGGATTTCCAGTGGTGGATATCATTCTTATGCCCCCAGAATTTTTGATTCGGGGGCATATAGTGTTTTGATCTGTCTGCTAGTCTCTGTCTGCAGGCAAAAAATTTAACATTGGCCATAACTGATAGGACTTTCATATTTCACATGTGTATTCCTTATGACAAGCCCTTTCTCCTGGTACAAAAATGTTTGACCTCTTAACCAGTTGAAACTTTTGACCTAACTTTTTAAAAACTTGAACTTTTGGCCATAACTTTTGAATGGTGAGTGATAGGACTTTTATATTTTACATTCTTTATGACATACCCTTTCCAGGGGTACCAAAACTTTTGACTTCCTGACCTTGACCTTGAAGTTTAACCTACTTTTCATAAACTGTAACATGGGACATAACTTTTGAATGGTAAGTGATAGACTTTTGGCAATTTAAGCCCCTTCCACTGACATGTCAGTGGAATCTGGGGGCATCAGTGTTTCACAAACTGTGAAACACATCTTGTTTTTTTTAAATACATTTTCAGTGATACATTTTAAATCAGTTTTCATAATTATAGGCATCACTCTTGCATATTTTATACATACAAATAAAAAACAAATACATATATCTACATGTATTAGCATTATATAAAATCAGCATTTTTGCTCATCAGAGCCAGCCAACTTTATGTATCATAGATGTATGGCTTATTGCATGTGATGCCATGTCATTTTAGAGGCCAGGATGGCCATAAAAGAGGCTAGAAGTTTTACATTGGTATACATGAATGTATGGTGTCCCGATAGGGCCATGTGCAGAAGCGCGCATTTCTTAAAACATGCTATCACACTAAACACACAATAATTAAGCCATCGCGCTGTCACAATAACACGCAATCAAGCTTAATTTCATGCTAACACAAAACATGCTGTCACGCTAACGCGCAATCGCACTTTCACGCCTACACATGACAGCGTGTTGTGTGAAAGCACGATTGCGTATTAGTGTGACAATACGATGGCGCATTGTGCATTAGCGTAAAAATGTTATTGCTGTTAGCGTGTTGTGTGTTAGCATGAAAGAGCATTAACATGACGTACAGCACGATAGCATGTTGTGTGTTAGCATGAAAGGGCGACTGTATGTTAGCCTGACAGCACGATGGTGTGTTAGTATGATAGCATGTTTTAAGAATTATTAATTGCGCTTTTGCGTATTTGGCCGGACACCATATGAATGAATACTGGAAAAATTGATATTGCAAGAATCCAAGGGCCTTTAAGTGACCAACATATACAAATAGATTATTAAACAAATATTCTTTTTGAAGAAAAACTTAAGAACTGATTTTTTTTTTTTTTTCAAAATGAAGTACAAAGATTTTTATAGATTTGGTTAATTTTTGTTGTTTGTTTGTTTGTTTTTGAAATCCTGGCCAATGACTCTTTGTTTTGGTGTCCAAATACATGTAAAGGATTTGATTGAGATAAAGTAGGCAAGAATTGTGGTCAGAGGGCTGCGTACAGTGATTGAAATTTGATCCATTTTCTGAAATTGGATTATTCTTGTTAATGTCACATAATTTATCAAAGATAAAAACCTCAAAAACTGTTCAGAGACAGTCAATCAGTGCAACGACATTACCTGACAAATATATGAATGCCCACGTAAAAAAAAAGCTTGAAGAAGAAACAGTAGTATAAAACTGAGACGGCCTTCTATGTCTGTGATTGCTGTTTTAACCTATTTATAATGGCCTTAAAATCTGTGTTTCGGTGTCAGTAGATGAAAACGTGAAAATATTGATCGTGCAATCACTTGATAGCAAATCTTGGAGAGAAAAAAATTAGTCTAGCCTTGACTGGCATTATGAAACTTGGAAAATATTATATACCAATGACAATGCAGCTATGGTATTTATACTATATTCTAAGAATGAGAGGATTGGTGTTAATTCTCTCACTGAAGATTGAATGTTAACTAGTTTTGTGTCCTTATTCTGTATTAAATATTGCAATTCCTGGCACTTTAGCTTTATTAGGCCATTTCTATCCTGGTTGGAATTAGAGCTCTTTGAACCTAAACTTTATTTTAATTGTGAAAGATATTTATAATTAGGGTGATTGGACTTGCAGAAACTGGGAAATGTCATTTCTTGGTTCTACAGGTGATTTAATTAAAAATATATATATGTATATGCACATCCCATATTTGTGGAAATTAGGTGCACTTAAACGTGATCGTGATCCATCGACATGCACCGACTGTTTTTTAGTCTCGATCGTTTATGCCTGCGAGGAACACATGTTTCCTCTGTACGACATCCCACAGACCTCTGAAGTTTACTTCACAAAACAGAGATTGGTCATGAAAATGTTTTTTATTTCGATTATAAACTTGAATGTGGTTGTTTTACTTCAAGTCTGTGTCAGTGGGCCATATAACTCTTGATATCGAACAAGAAGAGATTGCATAACATCGTAGACAGATTCAGTGTTTGCGGATATTTTCAGCTCTACCACTTTGCTGTAGTTTCACAGAAAAAAAAAATCTTGTTATCTACATTGAAGTCATGGGATTTTAACCTGCATTTGTGGAAAAGATTTAAAGAGTCTTTGAAATTCTCTTTTAAAAAAAACAAATAACTGATACATATTTTATATAACACGGTCACATGGTCAAAGCCAGCTGTTTTGAACTGTTATCAGTAGGGCAGAATTATCGTCAGACAATAGAACCTTTGGTGATGATTTTGAATTTTATAGTACTCTAATTTCAGAAATGATAGACATTTATCATTTAATTATCAATTAACTTAATTACCTTTCATTGTAAGTCAAAGGAACTCCATATGGTATGGTATGTGCTAGTAGTCATTAGATGATTAAAATACCACAACTGTTCAATAATAGTTCAAAGAAAGTGAAGTTTGTCATTTTTCCAAGTAAAATGAAATGCTTTAAAAAAAGTTTCATTCCTGTACTGTATATTTATTAATTAAGAGGAAATCTATTTCGTTGCCTAGAAGGGCTTGGGCCTGGACACTTATTATATTCTTCATCTATTTCCAATTTTTCATAGAATGTCGGAGTACTAATGCATGATTAATGCACCAAATATATTAACAGCATCTTTGATGAGTATAGTTTCCAAATATAACTTAGTGTTGATTCATATACATGCTCATTATCATTGGCTGTCGTTGAGGGTTTATCATCACAACATCTGAAGTCGTGAGTCCACTCGTGGCCAAACTGGCAAGGAGTAGACAGGGCATCCATCAGATGTTGTGAGGTCATCAGGGTCAAAGGGCAGCCTCTTATTGTGACGAAATCATATTGCAATGTTTACTGCATTTATCAGATTTGCCCGACTATTAGGAAAAAACCCTCAAACAAACCAAAAACAAATTTGCATCAAAATATTTTCATTCCATTTTTAGGCTTCTTGTCATTATATTTTTGAATAGAGCAATGTTCATTTCCCTCAGTATCCCCAATTCCAGGAATGATACTTATAATGTTTTTGTTTGTATAAGGAAAATAGTGTCACCGCTATCTCATTCCGATACCCAAATAAATCTGATTCCCTGTACCTTCCACTCTTCATACGTTCAATTAGCAAGGGCATGAACATGCATTAAATGTTACTTAATGCAACATTGACAATTTGACAGATTGCTGTTAACTTAAATGAAGAATTTCCATTAGCTTTTATCCACTTTTTATACAGTGAACCGTTTTTTGGCATGCATTTACCGGTACTTTTGATTAATTGTTTACAAACTAAAATTTTTCAGGTATAATATGGACCTGCGAGTAATCAATCATAGTCAATGTATACATGTGAATTTTATCACCAAGAAGAGGTCCGGGTTGTACTTTAATGGCTTGACCTCTCCTTCCAATAGTATACATGTACTGTTGTTTGGGTAATCATGATACATGTAGTACAGGAGTCAGCATGGTGTCATCACGAAGTGTGTAGTATGTAGACACTTTTGACAGCATGCAGTCGTGTATTGTGTTCATCGTAGATTTATATAATTAGCAATAGTACATAAACCTCTCTATAAACAATAAATTACTCTCATCAAAATTCACCTCTGCTGAAATCTTTCAATATCTGCTACATTTGGTAGGCAAATTAAGTGTTCATTCTGAGAAAATTGTTTCTATGAATGAAATTAAAACTATGATTAGAGTTATTTGGATTTTCTGCTTTGGTTGAGGACATGATGATCCAAGGGCCACTTTCCTCCCATTGACCTTTGAGCTTTAATCTGTTGCACTTGTCCATGCAAGAGTGGATCTGCATGCTGGCGACTCATAGTTGCCATCTGCCTTGTCTGAAATGATACAGTTAATACTTCACTGTAGGAATTATAATGCTTTATTTTCTCATCAAATTTACAATTTCAGTTTGACTAATACTTTTTTTGTAAACTGCGAGTTCCTTATATAGTAAACTGTAAATATTTTTACGTGGCACTGGATTTTATTTGTGAAGTATAGATGATCAATTCATTGAAACCAATTTGGGTCTCCTTGAGGGCATACAACAGCAACATGACAAAGACAAATGGAAAGAAACTGACCAACAGAAGATTATAGACTAGATGGGAATGAATGCATTTAGTTTAAGTAGCAAAATTAGATTTATATAAATAAAAAAAGAAAAGAAAAAAAAAAAATATGATTCCCTGGATCCTAACAATCTTGCTTCTCCCTGTTTTCAGTGTCTGTATTTAGGTATGGATAGTTGGTATTTCTGAATGCATGACTGAATTTTTTAAGGGATTGGCCTTTTCAACATTTAATGCAGGAAATCTTGGCTGACTTCAGGGAAAAAACCTGACAGCCTTTACAGTTATTTCCTTCATACTTGTCAAATTATGATGAAGGTGTTTTTTCTACATTTATGATCCAACTATTGCAAATGTATAGCACTTCAAATGCCAATTTTAACTCTGGAAATAGAATTTGCATGCTATTTTGGGGTGACAGTAGTTTTGTTTCTCATGCCACTTGGAAATACACAATATGAATTTAGAGTAAGACAAACAAATTTAGGTTTATGATCATCATGAAATGTAAACAGTCTCTCTCTCTCTCTCTCTCTCTCTCTCTCTCTCTCTCTCTCTCTCTCTCTCTCTCTCTCTCTTGATTTTCCCATGTTATCTTTTTTCTTGGATGATTCAGACATTTTTATCTCAAACAAGACTTTCTCATTTTCATCAAAGGAATTTCATTCTAAAACAGGGAGTTTGATCTCAAGTTAATTACAGCAGCTGCATTTGAGTTGATGAAAGCCTTGGGGAAATGCATCTCCAGTAAAGCCTTTGTTGTAGAACAGCAAGCAAAACCAATCACTGCGAGTTTATCACAATCTGCATAACCTAGCTTACATGCATGAAGGAAAGTGAATCGATTTGATCATCTATCAAAATGCGCCTTACTGCAGAAGGCACTGAAGGAGTGCACACAGTGGGTACGTCGACGTCTGACCCACTGACACAAATTCCGAGCCACATGCCCTCATATCAGACAAACATTTAGATTAAAATGAGGTGAACTTCCCTTCTACCCTTCTAGTCAACTGCTCAGATGTGTTGATTTAATTATGATTTTCTGCCGGTGATGCAGAAGCGGATTGTATATGCTCAAAGCTCTGGCCTGGAGGTTTAAAACTTTTTTCTGTACTCATACTCAAACTCATAATTTGAGTCGATTCATTTATAATGCACAGTTATGTTTGTTTTGCATACAACTCAGATTCAAACTCTTAAGTATACTAAAACATCTTGACCATGCACTCCATTTGAGTATAAGAATTGTTTATCAAAGTATCATAAGATTTAGATCACCGAGTTGAGCTTGAGTATGAAAACGTGCTCAAAAAAGTTTTATAACTCCAGGCCCAGATTTCCACCGGTTTTCTGAGTTTTTTTAAAGCCATGTCACGGATCAGGTGTTTATTTATACATGAGCTAGCTAGGTGATTCAGTTGTTTAAAAATGATTCACACACATTTGCTAGATTACTGGTAAGATTGGTACATGCTTGGAATATCTGTGAAAGTTTGTACGCACTCTGTTGTAGTGGAAACACATGTTCCATTACTAATTTTCTTATATTGGGTTTGCCATAACTGGCAAGTGAAGATTTTACCCCTTATAGAGAAGACAACCTCATCTCCGTGACTAAACATAAGAGGTTGTTCATGACGTAAAAGTTGAAATTGTTTAGGTGTTTCCCACCATGACAAGAATTAAATGTCCGGGTAATTTAAACCCATTCAACAAATCACAGTTATAAAAAGGCATGATTTATCTAAAACTATCTGTACTAAGCCAAGATTCAAGTACTGGTATTTGTTGTCAAACATTTGATAATTAGTAAAAATGTATATGTTAATTATTTACAATGGTGTTCCCTATTATGAGCAACATGCATTGTTAAGTAAATGCAGGATTTGCACCAGAAGTTACGATCCCATTAAATGTCCTACTCTGGTGAATGAATTTGCTTTAATTTACTTTTGAAAAATGTAGCAGTCATTTTGTTTAAAAAAAAAATAAATCATGCATGCATACTTATATGTATTCTCTAACAATCTGATTAAAAAGACATTCCAATTTAGGGAGGGATTATTCCAAAATAAACAAAATTCCACATTGATGCATGATGCCTCATAGGATGGGGTGTAGACACAGAAAAGTTGCAACACAAGAAAGATAACTCCGAAATTTCTTTGCAGGTTTTCGAACAGACAGATTTCAATAAGCGTCACAAGACTGTCAGCTTAAAACCTTTCAACTTTGCATGTATGCTGAAATTCTCAAAGGCACAACTACAAGAAAAAGCCTTTAAAGTAAGTAAACAATAAATAGTGCTTCAAAGGAAGAGTGTATATTGAATTTTGAATACATTTTAAAAGGTATTTTGAAGTTATTGTTTTACAATTTCTTTCTCTTCCCTCATTATTGTATAAGATGGCAGATTGGTACTGATGAATCTGATCATTTTCAGGTGCACAATAGTTAGTAGACTTTGAGGTAGATTTAAGTTTAATTGATTATAATCTGATTGATTGCAGGACGGATTGATCGATCAGCTGTACGAACTCCTTCTGGACCAGCTACATATTCACGCCAGCTCCATCGGGTTTCCCGAATTAGTTCTCCCAGGGATAATTCAGGTACGAACCACTTCCTCATAACATGCCTGATGGGGGATTAAATAATCAAATCAGTTATATATGTGACAAAGCGCGGAGAGCCCTTCTCCTGATTTATGAGATGTTTTACACATGATGTACTTCAAGATAATGGTAAATATTGTCTTTAATGTCTGCACAGGCCCAAGCAATTTCATAAAAGTGCATTTACAAACATGCGGATAGTGCAATGGGTTAATAGTATGCAGAGAGAATAATTAATCACAGCGTGTTTGAATAAACCATTTTGTTCTACGCCAGAAGTGCCCTCAACAAGTACAATATTTGATGTGTTATTAATCTGACTATTTTTAGCTGAGAGATTTTATGAAGAAATGTAAAATTGCAAACTACTGCAAACAAATTAAACAGATTGTTGACAAAGTGGATGACAACACCAAATTCATCAACAACAGACGAAAGTCCACCAATATAAAACTGTCAGACACAAAGGCTGTGGTATGTACACTAAACCTACTAACAACGTAACAAGAGCATTTTACCTTCTGTAACTTCCTCCATTCAACTAGGGTAATAAATTTATACCTATAAACTCTGAATTCACTGTCAGATATAAATTTTCCAGAGTATATAGCATGTTATCAGAACTTTATCAAGACTACCTTAGGTTTATAGTCAATCAAATAAACAAATGAAACCCAATAACTGGGCAAGTCAAGAAAATGGTGTATGTATACTACTAGAACAATCTTTTGCAAGGTATGTTTGTTGTTTGTAGGAAGCATGGGAGAGAGAATGCAAGGAAGCAGGACCTCCACTGGGCAAATACTACAGCAGTTGGAGAAAGCTAAGAGACAGAGAACTGCAGCACCAGATAGCCCAGAAAGACCTGGTTAGTCAACTCCAGTAATGTCACAACAGCATCAGATAGCCTATACAATATCATGACAACATCAGTTAGCCTATACATATCCATGACATCAGATAGCCACACAATATCATGACAGCATCAGACAGCCCATACAATATCATGAAATCAGATAGCCATACATATCATAGACATAATCAGCCTCATACAATACATGACAACACAGATAGCCCAGACAATATCATGCCAGCATCAGAGAGCACATACAATATCAGACACCAGATAGCCCATACCATATCATGACAGCATCAGACAGCCCATACAATATCATGGACAGCAATCAGTAGCCCATAACAATATCATGTTCAGCAATCAGATAGCCCACACTCCATCATGACAGCATCAGATAGATTCATACCAATTCATGGACAGCACCAAGATGTCCCTAGTACGAGGCTTGTACACATGAGATACCTTTGCCCATACATATTTTGTATTTGGAAGCGGCATTACATAGCTAATACAAGTTGGCTCACTATTGGTGTAGCTAATAGTGATTATTTTTATGTACAGTATCAGATAGCCCTATTAGAGTATATCAATGATGCGAGTTTATTTCATAGATAGGCGTCTTTCACACAATATCATGACAGCATCGTAGCCCACACAATATCATGAACAGCAATCAGATAGCCCAATACAATATATAGTTGGCGATAATGGAGTCTCAGAATTAATGCCCTACGAGTTGGCTATCTATTGTTACATGCATTGAGAGAGTTTTAGATCTGATACCGAGTATAGTCTGACTATTTGTGGAGCGTAGATTTTGAATGCGTATTGTTTCATTGCATAATTTGTTCGATTGGAACATTGCAAATTCTAGAAGTATGAGGTCCCAATGTATAATCTAGTATGTAGGTCTATGTTTGCATGTACAATCAGATAGCCCACACTCCATTCATGACAGCTCAGATAGCCCACCACTCCATTCAATGACAGCAATCAGATTAAGGATCATACAAGTATCATGACAAGTAATCCAGACAGCCCATACAATATCATGCAACATCAAGATAACCCACGACAATATCATGTACAACATCAAATAGCCATTCAATATCAATGACAGCATCAAAAAGATAGCCCAGACAAACTATCATGACAACATCAAATAGCCCAGACAATTTTAATTAACTCATAAAATGCTCAGACAATGACATAAATATATCCGAACCACCAAATAACTAACTGGAAGGTAATAACCTCCTGATTATTTACAAAGTTTGAAGAGTTTTTTTCTTTGATCTTTTTTGCAGA